>UESW01001710.1:196599-210312 GCA_900491605.1 Calamus simplicifolius | reverse complement strand
AAAGTTGAGGCCTGATTCAACATCTCCAAAGATAAGAGGAAAAGAAGAAAAGAAAAAAAGCTCAAATCCAATCTACTTCAAATAGGCTTTTCTAAACTTGTTTATTTACTTTGAATATTTACTCATTTCAGAAGCTGTTTCTCAATATAAACATTATTCTTTCTTGTTTTTACTAGTTCAATCAGGGGATTAAATTAGTGGAGGTAGTATACCTTGGGGCAAGCTAGATTAGCTTGAGTTTGGGTTTTGTGCTGGTGAGCCTGAGAAAAATCAGCTGGGTACGTTGTGCACCCAGAAAATAATAAGTTTTGAGTTGTGATCTTGTAAAACAACTCGGCTGTAATCTAGTTGATTATAGTGTGGACCCGAGTGGAACTTGGGAGTGGACGTAGGTGTTGGATACACCGAACCACTATAAAATCATTATGTTTTCCGTGCCTTAATTATCTCTCTCTCTCTATCTCTTCATTTGTGATTGAAATCTATTCTGCACTTAATTATTTCAAAGTCAATAGTTTTAAAAAGGTTAAAAAAAATTTTTAGAACCCAATTCACCCCCCCTCTTGGGTTGCCATCTGGGCCAACAGAAAGGATTCGGCCTTGGCGTTCTCACTCCGGGTGATTAACTGATGCTGAAATTAGCTAACGGAGAGACCAAGAGCCAAACCTTGCCCAGGTATTGAGTCATAGCAGGGTCATGCACCTCGTACTCTCCATTGATTTGTCCGGAGATGAGTTGCGAGTCGGTGAAAGCTCTGAGATGCCTTATTCCAAATTCTTGGGCCAGCCTTAATCCTGCCAGCAAGGCCTCATACTCGGTCTGGTTATTGGTGGCTTTGAATAGAAACCGTAGGGCACATTCTGCTTTCTCTTCGCCCGGTCCGGTGAGAATGAGACCGGCACCACTTCCCTGAGAGTTTGACGCGCCGTCTACATGGAGGATCCAGGTTTCTCCATCACTGCTTGGCCGGGCTCATGTTGCTCCACGGAAACCTCCCCGGTCTCCTCATCCGCCCAAGTGCACTTGACTAGGAAATCGGCTAGGACTTGGGACTTCAAGGCCGGCCGCGCTTGGAAGGAGAGGTCAAACTCTCCTAGCTTGATGGCCCACTTGGCAAGTCGGCCTGAGGTGTCTGGGCAAGCCAGAATGGCTCGGAGGGGCTGGTCCGTGAGCACCACTATGGGATGAGCTTGAAAATAATGACGGAGATGCCGAGCGGAGACGATCAGAGCAAATATAATTTTTTTGTCTTGGAGTACTTGACTTCTGCGCCGTGGAGCACCTTGCTCATGTAATAAATGGGTTTCTGGGTTCCATCAGCGTCGAGACACACCAAGACTGAGCTAACGGCCTCCGAAGAAGCAGCTAGGTAGAGGAAGAGACTTTTTTCGTCCCTCGGTTTGGATAGGAGTGGAGGAGAAGAAACGCCTTCATGTCATCGAAGGCTTTCTGGTGGTCGTCCATCCACTCGAAGCTATTTACTTTCCGCAGGGCCTTGAAGAAGGGCAAGCACCTCTCGGCTGATCTGGAGAGGAAACGACTTAAAGCCGCCACTCTCCCCATTTGTCGTTGTACTTCCTTCTTGCTGGATGGTGGTCTCATATCGAGGATAGCGCTGATCTTCTCTGAGTTTGCTTCGATCCCCCGCTGAGTCACCATAAAACCCAAGAACTTGCCCTCCATGACTCCGAAGGCGCATTTCTTGGGATTCAGCTTGACCTGGAAGCGGCGGAGGTTGCTAAAAGTTTCCTCAAGATCAGAGACATGATCAGAAGCGCGGATGCTCTTGGTCAGCATGTCATCCACGTAGACTTTCATGTTCCGACCTAGCTGATCCTGAAACACCCTGTTCATCAATCTTTGATAGGTCGCCCCCGCGTTGTTGAGACCGAAGGGCATCACTTTGTAGCAATAAATCCCCTTTTCTGTCACAAAGGATGTGTGCTCTTCATCATTGGGGTCCATCCTTATATGATTGTATCCGGAGAAGGCGTCCATGAAGCTGAGGAGCTCATGGTCGGAGGTGGAATCTACCAGCTGGTCTATCCTTAGCAGGGGAAACTATCTTTTGGATACGCCTTGTTGAGGTCGGTGAAGTCGATGCAAATCCTTCAGCTCCCATTTGCTTTTCATACCATGACCATGTTGGCCAGCCAGCTAGGGTAATGCGCCTCTCGGATGCGGCCGACACTGAGCAGTTTGTTAACCTCCTCATCGATGGCCTTTTGTCGCTCAGGAGCGAAGCTCCTCTTCCTCTGGCGGATTGGACGGTGCTTCGGATCGATGTTGAGCTTGTGGGTGATTACTTCTGGAGGAATGTCGGGTATGTCAGATGCTGACCAAGCAAAAACGTCTGAGTTGGCCTGTAGGAAGGTCAGGAGGCGATCGCGATCCTCCGGGGGGAGGAGTCCGCCGATGTGCATGGTCTTCACCGGGTCATCCCCAAGGGGAAAGGTTAGGAGGATCAACGATAGGTAGGTTGGTCTCCTGCTGCTTAATCGGGGGAAGATGCCCCCCAGGGTGACTGGCTAAGGCATCCTGAGCTCGTGTCATTACCATTGTTGGGAGAGGGAGAGAAAAGAGAAGTATACTGTAGGGTTTGGGCTTTCTTTGCTTGCCTTCCCCCTATCTGGCGCGCCAATCTGATGATGCCTGATCACTAGTCTCGAACATCGGGAGAAGAGAGCTGCTTAATCTACGGTTCCATGCTTGATCGGATAGCCTGCAAAAGTCCCAAGACCGGAGGGATGCTCCAGTAGGGACCCTCCGATGCTCAAGTCAGTAACCGGGGTCATAACTTAGAGAGATCTTAGATGAGCTCTGGGGAGAAAAAATGAGTCCTCTGAAAGAGGAGAATTCCTTTCTGGGTATCAGGGTAGCGAGTGTATGAGTTTGCGTACCTTATTTCTGAGTAGACTTACTCTTTTATAGGGGGTTGACACCTGCACAACCACGTGGAGTTCCGTAAGGAAGGAATGTCCACGGGGTTTGTGGGGTTGCATGAATTTGGGCTAGTCGGTGGGTCCTGTCCCATCGGAAAGGTGAAAATGGCGGTTGGTGAGCTACGTCCCATCGGTTAGTGGGACTGACAGGTAGTTAGGTCCAGTCCCATCAGCGGCGTGGCCAATGGGTAGTTGGGCCTGCGGATACCAGGCGGTGCGCGTCAGAAGGACGGCGGTTTCGAACGGCCAGGACCGTTTTGGGGCCGACCTGAGACAGCCTTGACCCCCGAAAGGCGCCGAGGCCAAGTAGGGCCGACTCGGCTGACCTGAAGATGCCAGAGCGGGGCCGACCAGGGAAGGTCGAGGCTGACTTGGCCGACTCGGAGATGCCGGGGCCGACCAGGGAAGGTCGGGGCCGACTCGGCCGACTCGGAGATGCCAGGGCCGAGCGGGGCCGACTCGGCCAACTCAGAGATACCGAGGCCGAGCGGGGCCGACTAGGGAAGGTCGGGGCCGACTTGGCCGACTCGGAGATGCCGGGGCCGACCAGGGAAGGTCAGGGCCGACTCAGCCGACTCGGAGATGCCAGGGCCAAGCGGGGCCGACTAGGCCAACTCGGAGATGCCGGGGCCGAGCGGGGCTTATGAGGGAAGGTCGGGGCCGACTCGGCCGACTCAGAGATGCCGGGGCCGAGCGGGGCTGACCAGGGAAGGTCAGGGCCGACTCAGCTGACTTGGAGACATCGGGGCCGAGCGGGGCCGACCAGGGAAGGTCGGGGCCGACTTGGCTGATTCGAAGATGTCGGGGCCGAGCGGGGCCGACCAGGAAAGGTCGGGGCCGACTCGGCCGACTTGGAGATAGGCCGAGCGGGGCTGACTAGGAAAGGTCGGGGCCGTCTTGGCTGATTCGAAGATGCCAGGGCCGAGCGGGGCTGACCAAGGAAAGTCGGGGTCGACTCGACTGACTTGGAGACGCCGGAGCCGAGTGGGGCCGACCAGGGAAGGTCGTGGCCGACATGGCCGATTCGAAGATGCCGGGGCAGAGTGGGGCCGACCAGGGAAGGTCGGGGCCGACTCGACTAACTTGGAGATGCCGGAGCTAAGCGGGGCCGACTAGGGAAGGTCGGGGCCGACTTGGCTGACTTGGAGATGCCGGGGCCGAGCGGGGCCGATCAGGGAAGGTCGGGGCCGTCTTGGCCGATTCGAAGATGCCGGGGCCGAGTGGGGCTGACCAGGGAAGGTCGGGACCGACTTGGCCGACTTGGAGATGCCAGGGCCGAGCGGGGCCGACCAGGGAAGGTCGAGGCCGACTTGGCCGACTTGGAGACGCCGAGGCCGAGTGGGGCCGACCAGAGAAGATCGGGGCCGACTTGATCGATTCGAAGATGCCGAGATGGGGCCGCCTTAAGATTTGGATTTTGCCATAATTGCCCTCGTGGCTATGTCAGCCATATCAGTTGCAATTAAATCTAATCCAAATCTAATTGAAGCAAACCCAATTTAATTTTCATATAAGGTTGGATGCTCGAAGATATATGATTATGGAAGCTTAAAGCATCAATAAAAACATATCTACCATTTGATTTTATATATATATATATATATATATATATATATATAGCTGTATAATTAACTATACCTTCAAAATCGATGGACGTTGAAACATCAACCTATATATATTAATTAAGTAAAAACATTTTTATCTTTTTCTTTTCTTTTATATTAAAAGTCTAAAAATGCAAAGAGTGGACATTGGCACAATGTTAGGATATATTGCTGCAATATAAACTGGGAGTCATGTTTCAAAATACAGTCTCATTGTATATAGATATAAAACTACATACATTTGATTCTTCCCAAATTCCATAATAATTGGGAGACTCCGCAACGTACCATCGTGTATATATATATAGTTGCCGTCGGGATCCGTCCTCCGACTCGGGCGCAATCGATCTCCAGGGGCGGACCTGCACACAAGTCCTCATGTGAGAGGCGTTGGGGGTGGCCATCCGCGGAAGACCCTCCGACACTCAAGTCAGTGGGAGGAAATCGGCGATCAATCAGAAAATGGGGAGGTGGATCTCTCCGGGGAGTCTCTCTGGGGGCGACCAATCGGAAGCTTTGGGAGGTGAGAGCACCGATGAGCAGCAGGAGAGCAGGAGTGTGGGAGTGAGGGTGTGAGCGCACACGTACCTAAGGGAATCCGTGAGCGTGATATTTATAGGCTGTCGCCTAGATCTTGAGCGCCTTCTGGAAGGTTCAGAGGTTGTTAGGATACGGGGACGGATCGAATCAGGCCGTTGTGGGGCTGTTGGGATCCATATATTGTCTGTTACAGGATCGACGGCTAGGAGAGCTCCTTGATGGCTTGAGATCTGGCAGGTGTGTAGGTCTCAGGTAGCCTTGATAGGTTTTAGACCACTTCTCAACATGATTCCTTGCCTAGGATGTTGTTACAATAGGCTTAGGCTCTCCCGCGTCAGGTTCCACGGAGGTGAGTACTGGATCGTGGGTCGCTCAGTGAAGCCGGGCCATGGAGGCTCGGGAGAGCCGAGCTATAGAAGCTCGGGGAAGCCGAGCTAGGGAAGCTCGGGGAAGCCGAGCTATGGAAGCTCGGGAGAGTCGAGCTATGGGAGCTTGGGAGAGCCGAGCTATGGGAGCTCGGGAGAGTCGAGCTACGAAAGCTCGGGGAAGACGAGCTATGAGAGCTCGGGGAAGCCGAGCTATGGGAGCTCGGGGAAGCCGAGCTATGGGGTCGAGCTACGAAAGCTCGGGGAAGACGAGCTATGGGAGCTCGGAGAAGCCGAGCTATGGAAGCTCGGGGAAGACAAGCTATGGGAGCTCGGGAGAGCCGAGTTATGGAAGCTCGGGAGAGCCGAGCTACTGGAAGCTCGGGGGAGATGAAGGGAGGAGGTCGGTCTTAGCCTCCTTGCATGGATATTAATGCAATGATGGTTTTACCCCCTAACACATGCCCTCCACTCCCTAGTTCGAAGCGTAGGTTCGGGTATAGGGAGTATAAGTCCAGGTGGCACGCTTTGTATGGGGTGGTTTGGTTTAGACAGCCCGTGCAATGATGCTCTAATTAATGCGGCAGGGTCCTCATGCCTTCGTGGGTAAGGCTCCTCCAAGAGTGACGGTTGGGAATACGCCACGTCGTGAATCCCGATTAATACGGTGTTTGTCGAGGCGGTTCCGGATGCCTGGGGCAAAAGCACCTCGTCCTCTCAAGATGGCTTCCTTAGTGGGGAAGCAAAGCGGTAGCCGTGCTATATATATACATATGTTTGCAGTATTCTCTCGTTCTGTTTCTTGAAGAGTCTCCCCCCTCCCCCGCAACGCTCGCTGTTTCGCCTGGTGCTTTTCTCGGCTAAGATGACAATGAGCCCCAATGACGTAGCTTTGAAGATCGTTGCTGAGGATTTGGAAAGGATTTATCAGAGGTATGGCATACCCTCAGATGTCGTTCTGCAAGTGCCGGAGTCGGGACATAGGGTCTCACAAGACCTGGAGCACGGGGTCTTCGTTTATGAAGACAGCTTGAAAGCAGGCTTCCGTTTTCCTCTCCATCCCTTGGTGAAGGAAATCATGACTCACTACAACATCTGTCCGACGATGGTGGCCCCAAACAGCTGGCGGAGCATCATCGGATTTATCTCAATGTGCCACCAAATTCGGATTGTCGCTACTCTCCCTCTTTTCCGTGCCTGTTATCATCTGATACCCGGAGGAAATCGGAGTGGCTATATATTGGACCTCGAAGGTCTTTTAACGTGATTGTGGATAAGCCATCCTCTATCAAGGGATGGAAGAGTCGATTCGTTATCGCCGAGGGAACATTGGTTCCGACTTCCCTCGGAAATGGGGAAGTTTTGCTAGGGATGCAGAAACGCATCCGGTTTTGTCAGAGCAGGAGGAGAGAGATTTGGACGTCCTTCGCAATGGCCAAGTGTTTTCGGCCAACGATCTGTTATCGGAGGGGGCCCTCTTCGCCGCCGGGCTTAGCCCCTGGACCCGCAAGGTGAGTCCTCCCTTTTACTTTCTCCGCTGCGTGCTACCCTGACGAACGTGTTTGGATTTAATCGCATATGTCCCATTCTTGCAGCCAAGAGGTCAGCATTATCGAGCCTCGCCAAAAGGAAGAGAGGCAAGCGTTCAGGGGAGAGCAGCGGTGTGGATAGTGGTAGGCCTGAAAAAAGGGCCCACACCTCCTTAAGGAGCTCGCCGGACGCCGGAGCAGCCATGATAGAAACGCCAGGGGCGAAGGAGGATCCAGGAGGACAGTCGCGATCCCTTGCCCTCCCGTATTGGAAATATCGGATAGTTCAGATGAGAATCCGTTGGCCCGTCTGGCCGTGTCCCTATGAAAGAGGAACCGGCGACAGATCTGACGGGAGTGGTCATTTCTGGGGGCCTTCTGCCTCCGCGGGACCACTACTGACTCTAGTAGGAGAGGGAGAGGGAACAGCTGCAGTCAATGAGGTTCAGGGCAAGCTCTCTCTTGGTCCTTCTGCAGGAGAGTTCGGTGGTAGCGATGCTGGATCGCCCGCGGCAGTTCAAGAACCAGGCCAGATAGAGGCTCCGGCGGAGCCTATAGGGGAGGCGCAAGTGATGGCGACGGAAGGAGGTGCGATGGAAGAGGGATCACAGCAAGATAAGAGTCCCGCGATGGAGACTCCTCCGAGAAGGATTTTGGGGAGGCTGGCGCTTGGGTTGGCCGAGTTATCCGAGGAGACTCAAGCCAAAATTCTAATGGAAGAAGCTGGGAAGCTGAAGGCTTCTCAGTCGGAGGTCGCTCGGGTTGGCTCCTTGGGCGGAGATGACCAGCCCGGTAGCTTGAACGCGGGTGTTGAGGAGGCATTTTCTGCCTTAATGAGGATGGCCTTGTATCTGGGTGCAGATCCCTCGGCGGACAAGTTTGCGGATCTGGGGTTGGTCGATGCCGCGTTTGGGCAACAGGGAGTGGCCGAAAGCATTCACCTTCTCCCCGATATTGACAATCCGACCCTTATGAAGATGATGCGGGCCTATGCCTCTCGGGTGAGTTATCACCCTTGGGCGGCGGACACTTTTTGATTGACTTAATCATGAATTTTATCATTTTTTGTCCACAGAGTGTCCTGCTTTCTTGGGCGATGTGCTGGCGTCTGAGTTTGGCGACGGGGGCCAGCATTCAGGCCAGGAGAGACAACGCCGAACTCCGATCGCGAATGAAGGTGTCTGAGAAGTTCGAGGAACTTATGGCTATTAGTAACAGAGGTTTGGAGGGGTTGAAGGAGGCATATCAAGCCGCTCTAGCCGAAGCGTCTAAGCAAAAATACAAAGTGGAGGAGTTGTAGGGACTCCTGGCGAAGAATGAAGATGCATGCCTGGAGCTGGCTAGAGTTAAGTCGAAACATTCCGAGGAGGTGAAGACGATGCGGCGGGAACATAGTGAGAGTTTGGGTCGGCTGGGAAGGGAAGCTGCCGACGAGAGAAAGCGCCTGACCAGAATGCTCGATGAGGTTGAGGAGAAACTAAAGCGGCGCGATGATGAAATCGCCGACTTGAGGGCCGGCGCTAAATGGCACCAAGGGATGATGGCTTGGGTGAGCAACGAGCTATCCCAAGCCCGGGGAGAGGTCGAAGCCAAGCAGTCGAGGATTAATGTTCTCCAGGAGAGGGTCGAGCTGGTCAGAGCTGATAGAACAAGGGCCAGGGGTGAGGCCGAGGAGCTGACCAAAAGGTTGGCCAGACGAGAGGAGGAGATACGATCTCATTCCCCCCCCCCCCCCCCCCCTTTTTAGTTTCTTTAGTTGGTCTCTTGTGATGCCGACTGACTTTGGTTTTGCAGATAGCAAAGTTAAGGTTGGAGAATCGAGCTCTCCAAGGCGAGCTCGTGTCTAGCCGCGATAAGAGCTCAGAACTCGAGGCGCAGTCCGGCGAGTTCGAGGAGCAAAAATTATTCTGTGGGCTCAAGTCGCAGAGGCTGAGAAGCAAGCTGCTAAGGCTAAGGTGCAGCTCGCCATACTCAAGGGGGAACAGGACGCGATCGGCGTTGACGCCTTCCAACTTGGAATGGAAGAGTGTAAAGACAAGATATCCAGTGAGCACCCGGAATGGGATCTCTCTTTTCTGGATACTGAAGCTCCTGATGCCGGTGAGTCAGGGAGAAGAGGACGATGAATACGTCGACGTCTCCGATACCGATCCTGGTGTCGCCCCGGGTCCCAGCGAAGCCGCAGCTTCTGAAGGACGATCGCAAACTGCCGCTGAAGGGGCAAAGGCATTAGAGAAAGGCGAATCTAGTCACACCTCTGCGGATGTAACCGAGGGTTTCTCCAGAAACGATGTGGTTCCCGGCCCTTAAGAGCCACCTTTGTGTTTTGCTTTCTAAAAATCTGACTGATGTCTTTCAATGAATGAACTTTCTATTTCTATTTGAGTGTTTTTCTTTGGATGGCCCTTTGCTCCAAATTTCGCCTCAATCGCGAGCGACTTATGGCTTGCTGACGCTTTTTGGGTCATCTTTATTTCGGGATCAAGGGAATGCATTGGCTTGGCCTAAGGCGGGGCGATAATCCTGACTGGCGAACTGATAGATGATCTGGTTCGGTTTGTGTCTAATTAAAACTTGAGAAATGAAGCCAGTCGGTTAAGACCGACGGACAAGGTAGGTCGGCTTGGGTCGACGAGCAAAGTAGGTCGGCCAGGGCCGACGAGCAAAGTAGGTCGGCCAAGGCCGACGAGCAAAATAGGTCAGCTAGGGCCGACGAGCAAAGTAGGTCGGCCAGGATGGACGAGCAAAGTAGGTCGGCTAGGGCCGACGTATGAGGGTGGTTGCCGAAGTATTTTTCGTTTCCTCTTGCCACTTCCTTTCTTTTTCGGTGAATGAAAGAAGGGTTTACGTAGCCTCGCACCCATTTTTGCTTTGAGACGCTTAATTTGTCGCACAAGTTCTTCGAGCGATCAACTTTGTCAGGGAGCGATCGGCCAATAATCGGTTCTCGTGATTTTTGCTGTTCTGCCAGCGCTATGCTATTCTGCAGAAAAATTGGTTTTTATTTCACCGAAATTGATGATACGGCCCTGTAGGGTGCGAAAAGCTGTTCTGGTGCTTTCCGAAAGGTGTTCTTTTTTCATGTGGGTCATTTTGACGTACGGCGCACGCAGCCGTTTACCATTGGAGGACATTATTTTTGTAGGACGATCTTCTGAACCTACCAGTTTTCGTAATGCTAGTGGACGATTCTCTGCATTTAATGATCGCGATTCGGGATCAAGAAGAGATCTTCGCATGCGTCATAGTTCAGGCGGTGGGCTCGGCGCACAATAGGGCACCGTTTTCATCCCGGGAGGCCACATGGAGGTATGGCCCAGGTGTTTGAATCTCGAGGCTTATAGCCTTGGTAATTGTTCCCAGGCCATTTTTGGCCTATAAAGAGGGGTAGTGGGGTTGTGTTAAGTCATCTCCAAAGTTTCTTTCCCATTAGAGTTTCCACCATGGTCGTTTTTCTGCTGTTGCGAGTGGGAGGACCGAGCTTTCCTCTTGTAAGCTCTTTGCCTCCGGATAGTTGGGGTGATGAAGGAGCTGTTGAAGAGTGGTTTGCCCTTAGGGGATGAGTCCCGGAGATCATATGGAGAGCGCACAGGGAGGGCGCAGAGATCACACGGAGAGCGCACACACGCTCTTCCAGTGTGACCTTTGTGGTTCCCCTTCGGGAATGTATGGTAGGAGGTGCACGCGGGCTTCCCATGGTTTGAGTGAATTTTGCCTCCTCCCCCAATTTGGATTCCTGGGCTCGCCCGCTTGGGGAATCTTTTGCCATATGGGGAGGGGGTGAAAGCGTGCCGCCCGCCGACACCTTGTCCTTGAGCCAAGGCGAGGTAGGGGCGGTACTCACTCGGTTTGGGAGAGCGTTCCGACGCCAGGGTCCGCTGGCTTCCTACCTGCTCGCCGGAGGGTCCCTCGATTGGGTGGTCTGGGATGGCCTTCCATCCGCCCTTTCCAGTCACCCTGATATCTCGGTTGGGTCACCGAGATATCATTATTGACTGAAGCTGGCCGCAACTATTGGTCCATGTCGCCCGGCCATTATCGGCTCGAGCTGACTGGATGCGGCTTATCTGGTTCGGCGGTCGAAAGTCGGAGCATCATAATTGCCCAGATCTGCTTTGGAGCAGTTGCCCGAGTTTGTACTTGTCTTTATTTTCTGCATTTCAATGCTCTTGTAACGCCTTTCAGGCATTTGTAACTGGTTTTGATGGCAACAAAGAGAGTTCTGTTCTGTTTCTCAATCTTTTTTTTTTTTTTTTTTCGTGCCAAGTTTATTGTTGTTGTTGGTTATGGGGTACGAAGGCGTCTCGCTCGTTCTTAGGCGAGGATCTCGTGCTATCCGAACTAGTCGGGGTTCGCAAGCGGCGGTCCGGAGATTGTTCGACAGAACACGCTCCTTATCTTGGTTCGAAGCTCGGCGATTTATGTCTTGCTCGAATGTTTGAGGCTCGGCCTTACCCAGGTTTGGGGAATTTTTACTTGGCCCTGCCAAGGTTTGGAGCACTTATCGTTTGACCCTGCCGAGGTACGGAGACGTTTTACTTGGCCCTGCCAAGATTCGGAGGGTTTGTGGCCTGACCCTGCCTGAGTTCGGAGATTTCATTGCTCGGCCCAGCCGAGGTTCGAAGAATTTTTACTTGGCCAAGGTTCGAAGATTTCGTTGCTCGGCCTAGCCGAGGTTCAGAGATTTCATTGCTCGGCCCAGCCGAGGTTCGGAGAATTTTACTTGGCCCTGCCAAGGTTCGGAGAACTTGTAGCTCGGCCCAGCCGAGGTTCGGAGAATTTTTACTTGGCCCTGCCAAGGTTCGGAGAATTTGTAGCTTGGCCCAGCCGAGGTTCATAGATTTCATTGCTCGGCCCAGCCGAAGTTCGGAGAATTTTTACTTGGCCCTGCCAAGGTTCAGAGAACTTGTAGCTTGGCCCAGCCGAGGTTCGGAGATTTCATTGCTCGGCCCAGCCGAGGTTGGAGAATTTTTACTTGGCCCTGCCAAGGTTCAGAGAACTTGTAGCTCAGCCCAGCCGAGGTTCGGAGAATTTTACTTGGCCCTGCCAAGGTTCGGAGAATTTGTTGCTCGGCCCAGCCGAGGTTCGGAGAATTTTTACTGGCCTTGCCAAGGTTTGGAGAATTTGTAGCTCGGCCCAGCCGAGGTTCGGAGAATTTGTACTTGGCCCTGCCAAGGTTCGGAGAATTTGTTGCTCGGCCCAGCCGAGGTTCGGAGAATTTTTACTTGGCCCTGCCAGGTTCGAAGAATTTGTTGCTCGACCCAGCCGAGGTTCGGAGATTTTTACTTGGCCCTGCCAAGGTTCGAAGAATTTATTGCTCGGCCCAGCCGAGGTTCGGAGAATTTTTACTTTCGAAGAATTTTTACTTGGCCCTGCCAAGGTTCGGAGAATTTGTTGCTCGGCCCAGCCGAGGTTCGGAGATTTTTAAGGTTCGGAGAATTTGTAGCTTGGCCAGCCGAGGTTCGGAGATTCGGGGCTCGAAGAAATGACTTAGGTGCCACTTGAGCCAAGTGTTCGGTCCCTGCGGCGCTTGGTGAGGGGCCTCAGGGCGGAATGGGCGGTACATGGCCACGCTCTTTATTTATGACGTTATCCCTCCCGAGGGTACAAGTCACCTCCAGGCGCTGAATTTCTTTCTTTTTTGCGCTTCCCAAGAAGGGGGCCAGCTTTAAAAGAGCTTGGGAAGTGTCGGGAGCATTCTTGACGGTGGGCCGGCAGATCGGGAAATACTCTGTTCAGGGGGGTTCTCGAATAGTCCGTGCGTGTTTACCGATCTCTCTCGGGATGGGGCACAACCCTTTGGATTCCGCAGGCACTAAAGCGATGACATGTGGTGAGTTTCGTAGGTCAGTGGCTACGGTGCGACCGATCGAGATACTCGCCTGGCAAGTATAAATATGACCGAGGGATGTTGGTCTTAGCCATCCCTCGGTTTAAGTTTCGAAGCAACATTCGGCCATGGGCCTCTCAAGGAGGATGATCATCTGAGGAATTGCATGCGTTGATCAACGGTTTGCTTCACCCGCCAAGTGGCCGTCCCACGATTACTGTTGATGGGTTGGGCTTGGCATCGACCCTTACAAGCCAACAGCGGCTCGTGAGGGTCGTCGAGGAGTACGTGGACATCTCCACGAGGGAGGCGGGGCTCTGCACCGGGTGGCGGACCAGCAGAGGGAGGAGATCGTGTCGCTCCGCCAGTAGGTCTGACCTTACTGAGCGCCTGGAGGACCTGCTGGCGCTGGGAGCGACCCGGAACCTTAGTTAGGGCCTCCCTTTCTCTTTGTTTTTCTTTGCTTTTTCTTTGTACTTTCCTTCCTCAATTAATGAAAAGTCCCTTTCGGACAATCGTCTCATTTCACAAGCTTTAGCTCTAAAGAATGCCACTCGTGTAATAGCTGGGGAGCCTGGGTGGCTCCATTAGTTCACGCGCTGAGTCATGCTCTGTTTGAGATAGGCGCTTTGTCTGGTAGGTTATAGGGGCGTTGCTCAAAGACTTTAGTAGCAAAAGGGGGATTCCCTGGCCTTGCCTGGGGGCTCGTGGCCGGTTACGCGGGGCTTATTGAACCCTTTAGGGGTTGCCAGAGGCATTCTTTGTGCGCGTTGATGGTTTTCGCTTAGTGTGCCCTTTTCCAAACTGGTCGAAGTTCTGGGGACTATTTGGAAGTCCTCTAGCTTTAACCGAGGCCTGCGTACTTCGGTCTTTCCGCCGGTATTTTAGCATGAATTTGTTGC
>UESW01001710.1:125582-188799 GCA_900491605.1 Calamus simplicifolius | reverse complement strand
TGTAACGAAGCACTGCCGAGCCATGGCTGACTTCCTCGAAAACTCCAACTCCTCGCTCGGTGGGAAATTTCATGGACAGATGCGGGATGGAGACAACTACCTTGAGGGACATCAGGCCGGGCCTGCCGAATATTGCATTGTATGGAGATCTGAGGTCGGTTACCAGGAAGTCTGTCTGGATAATGGTTACAAGGGGCCAGGTTCCCGCGCGGACCGCCAGGGTGACGACCCCTTCCGGACGATGACGTCGCCTGTGAATCCATCAGGGTGGAATCCACGGCTCGCAGGTTTTCCATGAGTAATTTCATCCTGGCAAACACACCGAGGTACAAAAATTCACCGAACTTCCACTATCAACAAGGATTCGGCTTACATCATAGTTATTTAAATTGAGGGATACAACTAATGCGTCATCATGGGGAAGCTGTATCCCTTGGAGATCATCGTCGGAGAAGGAGAGCTCGTCCGTCCGTGCCTTCTTCGGTGCCGGTCCCTCACCGTCGCCCTGGGGCTCGATCCGCCGGCCTCTTCGATCATGTTAATGCGGCCCGATCACGGGCGGATTCGGGAGGAGGAGGTTGTGAAGTTCGGGCTGGCGGTCACCTCCTTGTTGTGGCTCGGGCGCCCTCCTAAATTGATTCAGTCGTCCCCGTTGGATCAGCCTCTTGATTTCATTTTTCAGCTGCCAGTATTCTTCAGTGTCATGGCCGTGCTCCCTGTGGTAGTGACAGTACTTGGTGGGATCTCTTTGAGTCGGGTTCCCTCGGAGAGGCACTGGCCAGGGGAGCTAGCGCTCTATTTCCATGAGGATTTGCGCCTGGGGCACGGTCAGCAGAGTGTAGTGATTAAATCGCCTGGGGGGGCTCCGGAGCGATTCCTTGGCGGCAGCGGGGGAACTCTTTGGCGGCGAGGCGGACTTGGCCGACGGGCGGGACGTGCCTGTCGGGGCCTTTGGGTTTCTTTCTTTGCCTGCTCGGCGCGGGCAACTCTCCGTGATTCTTCGATCCTAGCGTATTTGTCCGCCAGGCCATCATATCAGAAAGGCCAGGGGGGTAGCTGACTTCCATAGCCAGGTAGAAGTCGCTTTCCTTCGAGACTCCCCCTGCCAAGGCGGACATAGCCACCTCATGATTAAGGTGGTCCACCTCTAACATGGCCTTATTAAAACGGCCAAGATAATTTCTCAAGGACTCCCCCTCTCTCTGCTTAACTTCAGAGAGGGAGTCGGATCTTCATCGGTGGCGGCAGCTGCTAACGAACTGGCCAATAAAAAGGCGGCTCAGCTCATCAAATGAATCGATGGAACCTGGTTTAAAGCATTGAACCAGGTCCGGGAAAATCCCCTGAGGGTGGAGGGGAAAGCGCGGCAGAGGACCACGTCGGATGCTTCATGGAACATCATTATTGATCAGAAGCTGCTAAGATGGTCGTCCAGGTCAGAAGAGCCATGGTAAGGTTCGACGGCTAGTAGCTTGACATGGGAGGGAATCACTTCCTCCATAATCCCCTTAGAGAAAGGGATGCCCTGCTGGGGCGGATGGGCCTGCTTGGCGTGTCCAGCTCTTGACGCATCTCCTGGATCTGACGACGGATCTCTCTTCATCAGTCAGAGGAGGAGCTGGGCGAGGGGATCGCAGGGACGGCGTCGAATCATGGTGGGAGGTCACTGGGAGAGGGATCGGGCTCGCCGAGATCTGAGGATCTCTGTCATAACCGCCTCGTGGGACTGATTTGTCCCCTCTGGGCCGGCGTGGGGGGTCCGCGGATTTATGCGGACCGGAGGAGGAAGCTGCCGGCGAAGAAGAAATTGCTGCTTCCTTCTGAAAGTGCGGAGCGGGAGGAGCCGTAAGGCGCTCCTGGACCAGGTGAGTCAGGGTCTGGACTTGCTGGACCAGCGAGGCAAACTAGTCCTAGGTCACCGGGATGGCAGGCGGTGACGGGGTTTCGACTGATGGAGGTTGCGGTGCTACACCGCTCGTCGGATCAGGCCTCTGGGAAGCGGCCTGATCTTGGGCTTCAGAGGTTGCTCTTCTCCGATTGGCCATTAGAGAGGTTCTACTCCAGATTAGGATCCTTATCTCCTTTCTTCAAGTTTTAATGGGACTTGAGACTCCTTCCTCTAGCGCCAATCTGTTGCCACCGGGATCCGTCCTCCGACTCGGGCGCAATCGATCTCCAGGGGCGGACCTGCACACAAGTCCTCATGTGAGAGGCGTTGGGGGTGGCCATCCGCGGAAGACCCTCCGACACTCAAGTCAGTGGAGGAAATCGGCGATCAATCAGAAAATGGGGAGGTGGATCTCTCCGGGGAGTCTCTCTGGGGGCGACCAATCGGAAGCTTGGGAGGTGAGAGCACCGATGAGCAGCAGGAGAGCAGGAGTGTGGGAGTGAGGGTGTGAGCGCACACGTACCTAAGGGAATCCGTGAGCGTGATATTTATAGGCTGTCGCCTAGATCTTGAGCGCCTTCTGGAAGGTTCAGAGGTTGTTAGGATACGGGGACGGATCGAATCAGGCCGTTGTGGGGCTGTTGGGATCCATATATTGTCTGTTACAGGATCGACGGCTAGGAGAGCTCCTTGATGGCTTGAGATCTGGCAGGTGTGTAGGTCTCAGGTAGCCTTGATAGGTTTTAGACCACTTCTCAACATGATTCCTTGCCTAGGATGTTGTTACAATAGGCTTAGGCTCTCCCGCGTCAGGTTCCACGGAGGTGAGTACTGGATCGTGGGTCGCTCAGTGAAGCCGGGCCATGGAGGCTCGAGAGAGCCGAGCTAGGGAAGCTCGGGGAAGCCGAGCTATGGAAGCTCGGGAGAGTCGAGCTATGGGAGCTTGGGAGAGCCGAGCTATGGGAGCTCGGGAGAGTCGAGCTACGAAAGCTCGGGGAAGACGAGCTATGAGAGCTCGGGGAAGCCGAGCTATGGGAGCTCGGGAGGAGCTATGGGTCGAGCTACGAAAGCTCGGGGAAGATGAGCTATGGGAGCTTGGGAGAGGCGAGCTATGGGAGCTCGGGAGAGCCGAGCTACTGGAAGCTCGGGGGAGATGAAGGGAGGAGGTTGGTCTTAGCCTCCTTGCATGGATATTAATGCAATAACGGTTTACCCCCTAACATATATATATATTAAGCCAACTAACCCAGATGCACTTCTGATCGGATTGGAACCTGGAGTTTGAGACCTGAGACCTGAAAGCATCATGGGCTGAGTTTCCAAGCCCAAATCATTTTTAATTAAGGAAAAGATCTACGTGCCATGCATGTTGCGCGCACCATGCACAGTAATTAATCATGTTCGTATGCAATCATGCATAATCAAAAATAATTTTATTTTTATGTATAAAAAACTTTTTTTTAATTAGTATATATAACTAAAGATTTGTAATTTATATGTTATAAATTTTATTTATTCATTTTTTTTCAGATAATTTCTTATTTACCACCTTTGTGCCACAAGGCCATCCATCTCGTCCTCTCCACCCACCGGAACCCCCAATGGCAACTCCAACGTCAATGCCATCTAATTTGCGGGCACTCAGTAAATGGTCCCTCCGGCTTTAAAAGGCCTCCCAATCGACTGAAATTAATGGGATCGGTCTGCTCTTAAAGTGCTTTAATACTTGAGATGGCAGCAGGTGATCCGTATCCTATTATATTTATACAAATTTGCTTTTAGATATATCAGATTTGGCTTACTCTAAAACAATGCGGTCAATCATATCCAAAATAAAAAAAAAAAATTTGCTTTAATATGTGGTATCTCTCTTTAGTTTTATCTGATTTTTAAATAACGAATATATCCCTAGACAAGTTCCGCTTTGGTGCCACTTCTCACCTGTGGCCTGTTCCATTAATTCCAATCAGGAGGAGGGGTTATTTGATAACTCTTGGCAAGAGGGATGGGCACAAGTCTGACAATTAACTCGCTTGTTGCTTGGTAATTCTTACTTGAAAGAAAGGGAAAGGGACCGCTCGATAAATCTCTCTCAACAAGAGAGATACACAAATCGATCGGATGACTCTTCCTTCGCCTTATTATGAGGTATCATTTGAAGTTAGCGACTAATTCTGATGGCTCAGTCTTTAAAGTGCTGGCCCACTACCCTTAGGTAGTGTTTGAATAGGGGATAAGAAGAGATATCCAAGGGATATCTCCTCTTATTCCCAAAAGCCATAACTATAAGGGATAGCAGAGAATGTGTCCATGGTTAACCATTTAGTATTCCCTAGAGAATGTAGGAATAGCTGGTTATCCTTTTAATAGCATTTGATATGATCAATACTAATAGCTAGGGGATAAACTCTATCCCGTACACTTATCCATGGATAATATTTTTCCTATCAAACACTACCTTAATGAATACAAATTCAAGTACATAGTTGTGTCACTTTTAGCTTTCATCTTTTTAATAGCATGGCTACTAATAAATTGCATGGGTAATCTTATACTCCTGTGTATATTGTTTTCTTTGAACCTTAAACTCTAAAAGAAGTTTAGAAAAATCTCATAACATTGATCTTAGGGTACGGACTCAATGAGCCCCAATAACTATAGTACATTTGTTGTTAGGTAGCATATAAAATTCATATGTAAAATTGAAACCTTCCATAGAAAGATTATTATATGCATCTTGAATTTGTATATGCTCATTATTTGCCACCGACCATGACATAAGAGGCTTATAATTTGACCATCAAAAATTGAGATGATTAATGAGCTTTGGATAAATAAAGTTGTGGACGCCAATAAGAATAGTAATTGGCTGCTCCTTCAATTTTACCTGTACTCTTATTGTTTGAGGAGATGAAGTATTAGCAATAAATTTTTTGATTGCAATTTGTTCGGCTACCTCTCCTTGTCTTCTTTCTCTTCCAACTCCAGTTCAAGCACATTATTAAACCAAATATCATCATTGAAGAATAATTGTTTGATTTTGCAATGATGGCTTGGGCTAAACTATTCATTGCAAGTATACATAAACCTTTTTTTTCTTTCTTTGTCCTTTGCTAGCATCAATCATTTGATTGGAGTAGGAAGAGATATAGGATTACTATGAACAATTGAAGTGATGCTTGAGTGTGGCTTATCTTTGGCTTGTGTAGAGCAATTAGTTGCTCTTTCTTAAGCCTAACTAATCCAATAGCTTCAATAATAATGATTGATTGGAATATGTGAGCAACATACTTTTTCTTCTTTAAGTCTACTCATAAAGCAACGTATGCAAAATATTTCTCAATCAACCTTGTACTTTAGTTAGTGAGTTATTGAAACCAAGATTAATACTCATGTACCGTAGAGGTCCGATGCAACTTGGTGATCTCTATTATAATCCTTATAAATGCTTAGGCCAAAATGAGTACAGAGTGTTTTCACAAAGTCCTTCCATATCATAAGTCCTCAACTTTTCTCCATTCATTGATATCATTGCAAGGCCTTTTTGTCAAGGCAAAATGAGTCTATAGTAATCATCTATGCCTTTGGAGTAAGGCCGAACTTAAGGAATTGATTTTCTGATAAATCCAATCATTAAGATTGTCTATGTCAAAATGAAAAAATTCAAGGTGTGTGATTCCAGATTGGATCATTCTTTTCATCTCTGTATAAAGATCAAATTTTTAGTGGCTATTACTTAAAGATTCACTGAATTTTCTTTTGTCATACCAATGATTATCTTTTTCAATTTAGTCAAAACATAAATTACTTCAACCACATTAAGTGTATTCTGATTAATTGCTTTCCATAACCTTGCTACAAATGCCTTTGTTATCTCTCTTAAACTTTTTATATCGTCTTTCATATGCTTCTCTTATTGCTGTAGATAAGTTTCATCAACCATAGCTCTACAAGTCTTGGTGACTAGAAGGAAATCTTCTTGAATTTAAGAAGAACCCTATTTAGTGAATAATAATTTTTCCTAAGATTGGAATAAGGATAAATAGTTATTCCACTTATTCTAAAAATATTCCATATTTACTCCTACCTTATTTCAAGTATTTGGTGAGGAACTGGGAGTCGGCTTCTTCGTCTAGATGGGCCTTAGGGTGACGGTGGTAGCTAGATGTTAAATGCGATAGATATCATCCATGATCAATTGAAGGCAGTGGCTAGGGCTACATTGGCACATGCTTGTAGGATGGCTTAAAGGATGAGGCTGGCTATAGGTCCCTTCATGCACCTAGGGCCAATCTTTTGGACCATAGATAATGTGATGATTGCAGATGGAGTTGGTGGTGAGGAATAGGAGTAGTGAAGAGGAAGAAGGTTGTTAGATTGGATGAAATAGAGGGAATAGGAGGAATGGGAAAAGGTCACGGCAATAGGAAGCCGGGATGAAAAAATTAAATATGATATGTGAATATAACTCGAGCCCAATACGGAGTAAGTGGATTTGGATTGACCTTAAGTGAGTTTGTGCCATAAATATGTCAACAAGATTATGATATAAAATAATCGTGTTGCATCACAGATTGACTCATCAACTAAAAGTCACCCATTTAGGACACATTTAATTAATGACATATTAAGTGGGTTATGTTAAATAAGTTGGATTATATTATTTGTATTAAGTAAATTGTGTTTATTCATGTTGAGTGTGTCATATCATATCAATTCAATACGATTTATTTATTAAGCAGGTTATGCATATTGTATTGTATTACTAATGTAATAATTGTATTGTGTTCATGTTTAGATTTTTGACATGATTAATTAATTGTATCATATTCGTGTCAATCCATATACTATATTATACCTTCTTTTGACACAATACGAAAATACAGATTGCTAACACTAGCTACTTCATGGCCTCAGTGGATAGTTGATGTTGAGGGAGATTCGATGATATGATAAGGGATAGAAGTGATTAATGCGGTAGTAGTAGATTAGGCTATTATCAGCTTGATCAATATCCATCAGTCGATAGGCTTTGGCTCTGCATGATGCCTCTAGCATCTTCAATGGGAGCTTTAGCATCAAAGGATGGAAGGAGGTGGCATAACATCATCCACAATGGAGGCAAAGGTGACATGTTTTGGGCTTTAGGGAGAAGAAGAGAAGGTCATGGTCCAATAGCATGGAATCGGTCAACTAGTAACGATGCAGCGACAAACAAGGTGGTGGATGAGCAAATCAAGCTATGGCACTGATAAAGATTGAGATGGGTGGCGGATGATGGATTTGAGATTGACATATAGATGTAGTAGGCCTTGTAAAAGGAGGCTAGAGGTGATGGCTGAGCAGCAGATCATGACGAGAAGTATGGCTAGCAACTGGCTTGGAAAGAAAGAACTTCAACAGCTTCTCATTTTCTCCCCCTTTTTCTCACTAGTAGAAAAAATATTTTTAGCGACCGTCTGTCGCTAATAGTTTTTAGCGACGCTTAGCAACCGCTACATGTTGGCCGCCAGAAACTCGCCGCTAAAGACTTTTAGCGACCGCCAATGACGGTCGCTATAGTATTAGCGACCGCTTGAGCGACCGCTTTGGGAGGAGGGGCAGAATTTGACTATTAGCGACCGTCTGAAGGGCCTTTAGCGACCGCCTAGGCGGTCGCTAATACTATATATTTTTATTTTTTATTTTTTATTTTCTAACTATTAGCGACTGCCTGAAGGCCTTTAGCGACCGCCTAGGCGGTCGCTAATACTATATATTTTTAATTTTTTATTTTTTATTTTCTATTCTGAAGGAGCAATGGCGACGTCCTTTTAAGCCATTTGCGACCGCCTAGGCGGTCGCTAATACTGGATTTTGTTATTTTTCTAATTCGTTTGTGTTTTGGTTATTGAATTTTTTTTGTTTGGGTACGTTTTAAAAATTAAAACTAAATATTAAAATTAAATTGTACACACACAATAAAAGTATAAGCTAATAAAAAATAATTTATCTATATTAATAAATCTGCAACGTCTTTGATTTACAATCCAAAAAAAAAAAGTTCTAATACAATTTTCAAGAAAAAAACATAAAGAAAACAATTGTCCCAATGCAGCACCAGTCAATCAACCTAAAAAAAAATTAAATTTATTAGTCAATAAAATATAAATATAATTAAAGAAGAATAAATTACAATTATCTTCACAAAGGCATTTCCAAGAAACAAGTTTCAGCATTTTAGAGAGCTACTTGGAGTTCAAGAACAGCATATTAAGGAGAAGAATGTTGATATGTAATATGCTTTTGAAGCAATTTTTTATTAATTTAATTCTAAGTTTATCTATGCATTTGTGTTAATTAAGAGAAGTCAAAGAGTCCTTTATAGTCCCAAGTAAATAGCTGTAGTTAAGTTACATTGGAAATGCCCTTTATCAATGTACTATACCAAGAAAAAATAAAATGAAAATAGTAAGTGACCTCTTCATCTTCAGAAAATTTCTGGTTAACAAAATTCTGAGTGTTTTGATGCATCATCCAAAATTTTCAACACTGGCATCAACGAGGCCTGCAACTCTTTCCAAAGATGGCCTGCGTTTTTGATATACCTAATTGTACCAAATTCTATGTGCCAACAATTAACATATGTATTCTTCTATCAGTGCTGCATTGGCACTACATTAATTGTGAAAATGGAGTACGATACATTCTTCCACATATACTAAGATTATTTAGAAATTAATAAACTTAAAACATATTCATAAACTCATACCCGATTCTGTTCATTTGAGCCTACTGGATCAAGCATGCCCTCACCAACTGACTCATGTCTCACCTGGTGACCACTGCCAGCGTCTGGGCCTACAATATTACAGTATATGATTAACAACAGAAATAAATAATATATATTTTAAAAGTAATTAAATTAAATTTAAATACAGATGTCTTCAATTATGAACCTTAGTATGAATCGGTGGATCTGAATCATCAGCTATAGGGACACCACTCTGAACTAGTCGATGATGTAGCTCCGCCTTAAATGCGTGCACCTGCTCCTGTACCTGAGCCTGCACCTCGGCCTTGCATGTGTGTGAAAATAGGAAAATAAGGCCAAGGGAGGTTTCTTTTAATATTAGAATTTTGAATTAAGGAGATTACAGATTATATATAATAAATTAAGGTGAAGGAAAGATGATTATCAGGATTTGGCGCTGTGCTCTTATTAAGATTAAGAAATAGGGTAATTGTGATTACTTTGAAAGGGTTAGACCTCCAAAGTAACCATTTGAAGGAATTAAGTCTTCAAAGAAAGAGAACTAATATTATTATTTCATGATAACTCTAATAATCAAGAAAATTATAATATAACTAAAAAGAAATCTTAAATAAATAGCAATAACTAAGGCTTATAGAATTTTCTGAAATAACTAGATCTCTCTAATTAAGAAAGTCCTTTAGATTGAAGAAATCTCTAAAATTAAGAAATCCTAGCAACGCATCCTATCACTTTTGTTTGTGCAATATCCTTAAAATAATTCAGTATTTATAAATTAGGGGTAGCAAGCCATCACATAATTCTAAACCTATATGCTCCTGTAAAAATGCTTCCCATGCAGGGTTGGTCATCCCAATTTAGTTTCAAAGTGAGCTCATCTAATTTTAATTAACTTGTGGAGAATCTTGTGGAGAAAATAAGGATTGCAAGTTTAGAGAAAGGAGGGCAAGAAAATATTTTGGATACTTGGAAGTCTTTTATAGAAGGTATTGGTCAAGAATTCATGGATGTAAAAACTCTCCACGACATTTTTCATAACTTTTGTATTACAAATTATCTTACTTTTATATTTGTAAAGAATGATCACTAGTGTGTAATTGTTGAATGTACAAATATGGGTTGTAAATAGCAGATTCATGCTTCTTGAATTGAGAATGAATATCACTTTACAATAAAAATGATGAACCTTACAAATGCTTGTGGGAGGTTTGCAACTCTGGTGACATCTAATTGCTTCTAAGCATTGGATTTCTATTATTATGAAAGAAAGACTTTAAGATATGTTAGGCCGATTGATATGGTAAAAGATATCCATCGAGATTATGATTTGTAATTACCATGCTTCTAAGCTTAGCATGGAAAGGAGGTAGTTATGATGGAACTTTATAGTGACAAATCACTTTTCTTTGGCCAGTAAATTGGTATTGTGATGCCATTTTGGAGACTAACCCTAGAAGCAAAGCAAAATATAAAACCATTAAAGGTCAATTTATTCAGTTATTCATTTTATTTCATATATACATCAATTGAAGGTCTTGTTCAAAGTTTCAAGCCTTTGATATTTATGGATGGAACATTTATAAAGCATAAGGTTAGAGAAGTACTTCTTGGTGTTACACCAATAGATGGAAACAATGCTATATTCTCTTTAGCCTATGCCATGATAAATATATAGAGAGATAACAATTAAGAGTGGTTTTGCCAATTATTGAAAGCAATACTAGATAACTATGATGATTACCATAGACAATAATTTACATTTATGATAAACAGACATCAAGAACTTATAAAAAAATACCAAAGTACTTTTTTAGTAGTTACCATTCCTATTTTAATAGTTATTATTGCTATTATATTCATCATGTGATAACTTTAAAAACTAGGTTCGCCGCATCATATTCGAAGGCTCTGTGCTTTGATAACCTTTGCTCCCTATATCTCTTCTTTATATATATTATTCATTATCCAATGAGAGATATCAAAAGATTGTTAGACTTACTAAGTGCTGCTACATATACTCCTAGGCTAATGTTTTCAAGAAGCTAATCAATGAATAAACTGAATAAGCTCCTTAAAGCAGGAACTTTTTCTCATATGCAAGACCAAATTGAGCAGAGTATTGAGCAAACGAAGTGTTTCCAAGTCCACATTGAGGGATCATGACCTCTAATATGGTGAAGTGTTTTAACAGTTGAATCCTAGAGGTTCGGCACCACTTCGTATCTCAAATGATTAATTATATAAGAATATAAATAATGCAAATGATGCATGATCGATAGATTCGTTGGTATAATAACGCACTGCGTAATTCCCGGAATCAAATGATATATGATAACTCATTTTTGGGATGTTGGAACTCTCGCCCCGCCATCGGTACCGGCCTCTGGCTCCGCCTCCAGCGTCGGCTCGGTATCCGGCTCCGGCCTCCAGCTCCGGCCCTCAGCTCTAGCTCCGGCCTTTGGCTCCGGCCTCCAGCGTCGGCTCCGGCATCCGGCTCTGGCCTCCAGCTCCGGCCCTTAGCTCCAGCCTCTGGCTCCGGCTCCAGCCTCCAGCTCCGGCCTTTGGCTCTGGCCCTCAGCTCTAGCTCCGGCCTCTGGCTCCGGCCTCCAGCGTCGGCTCCGGCATCCAGCTCCGGCCTCCAGCTCCGGCCTTTGGCTTCGGCCTCCAGCTTCGGCTTCGGCATCCGGCTCCGGCTTCGGCCTCCAGCTCGGCCTTTGGCTTCGGCCTCCAGCTTCGGCTTCGGCATCCGGCTCCGGCTTCGGCCTCCAGCTCCGGCCTTTAGCTCCGGCCTCCAGCTCCGGCCTTTGGCTCCGGCCTCCAGTGTCGGCTCCAGCATCCGGCTCCGGCCTTCAGCTCTGGCCTTCGACTCTGGCCTCCAACGTCGGCTCCGGCCTACAGCTCTGGCCTTTAGCTCTGGCCTCTGGCTCCGGCCCTGGCCTCCGGCTCCGGCCTCCGACTTCGGCTCAACTTTAACTTGGTGCCTTATTTTCCTAAGTACACTAAAGCCCACCTCAAGTATCGAACCCCGAGATTCGAGACATCCATTACCGCGTATCTCGATCACCAAAATCATGGGCAAATACTAGTACGCCCCGCAATTGCCGACATACATGGTGTCCATTCAACAATGGCTCACCTACTTGCCGTTCGCGGAAGCTCATCCTAACAAGGAAGATTCGATGGTTCCAACAGAACGAGAAAAAAGGAACCCCCTAGATAGGTATAAAAAGAGGACCCCGAGCTCAGGGTGAGGGATCTCTCTTCTTCTCTCTCAAAAAAAGAAAAGACCCACACACAACACATTCCTGTTCTACAAGCTCACTGACTTGAGCGTCGGAGGGTCCTCGTCGGAACCACCGGCCCGGGACTTCTTGCAGGTTTTCGAAGGAAGAAGACGACCTTTCCACCTCTTGGAGGCCCCCGAAGATCTCAGCACGCCCAGCGCTCATCACAAGTGACTTGGCAGCATCAGATTGGGGCGCTAGGAAGGGGCCACACACACAGGAGGTGAAATTTCTCCCTGTGACCCCACTGCTTCTGCAAGGAAGACGATGGTGACAACGCGAGCTCAGGAAGCCTCCACCAGCCATGCCGCGGAACGCCTTCTGCGGGCTGAGCAATCAGAGGCTAACCTCCATGTTCCGTCCCCTGCACAGATGAACCAGTCTGATCGGCTTGATGTTCTAGCTCATCAAGTACAGGACCTGATGACGGTGGTGCGGGGATTGCAGGAACATTGCTTTGCCACCGCGCCTCAGCCCCCTCCGCCTCACGAGGGGGGCATGGAGCAAATCAATCTCATCAACGCGGGACTCTACCTGAGGCCTCCCACCACTCCCCCCTGAACCTCGCCGCTGAGAGGCTTCAAAGCGACGGCGGTGTCTCTCCCACCATTCTGATCGTTCTCATCGGCGGTCGGGCGAGAAGGAGCCAAGACGGGTATACTCCCTGCATCGGCGGTCTTCCCCGGCTTCATCTTCTGACTCCTCTAAAGATGACACCAACAGGAGGACCACTCGTCGGGCCGAGCAACGGCTCGATGAGTATCATCAACGGTTGGAGGAGCTTAGTCGCCGGATTGCCAATCCTCACGGGACGGACTACGATCACCGTCCCCCGCTCCCCGCTGCATCATGGAGGAGCCGGTTCCGCCCCGGTTCCGTCTCCCCTAGTTTGACCCATATGATAGCACGACAGACCCTTTGGACCACCTGGAGAGCTACAAGGTTCTTATGCAAGTCCAGGGAGCGACGGACTCCCTCCTGTGTGTCGCTTTTCCTGCCATACTTCGTAAGGCGGCACGTGCGTGGTATTCTCGTCTGCCACCGCGCAGCATCAATTCCTTCTGACAACTCAAGCGATCTTTCTTGGCTCACTTTGATGCATGCCGAAAGATCCCACGAGTGGCTGATAGCTTATTCGTGTCCAACAAAGGAGTGGCGAAATCCTGAAGGACTTTGTTGCTCGATTCAAGGAGGCGGCGCTGGAGGTGTATAATTTGGATGATTCTGTAGCCACTTTGGTACTAAAGCGAGGACTTCGTCCTTCTAAATTTGCCTACTCCTTGGATAAGAAGCCTCCTGGCTCCTACGCTGAGCTTCTAAGCCGGGCGCAGAAATACATTCGCGCCGACGAAGCGGACTCTTCTAGGAGGGAGGCTGATAAGAGTTCCAGCAAAAAACCGGCATCCACGGAGCCTGCTGGATCACGGTCTCGGAATCCTGAGCCTCCCCATCGCTCAGACCACTGGCCTCAGACGCTTATTCCCAAGGAGCAGTTCACCCCCCTCCTGGCTCCGATATCTCACATTCTACTAGAAATCGAGGAGGAGCCCTACTTTCGACATCCACCTCCCATGAAGTCAGAGACCCCCCGCAGCAAAGAACTTTACTGCCGGTACCACCGAGACTACGATCATGACACTGAGGACTGCCGCCATTTGAAGAAGGCCATTAAAGAGCTTGTCCAGTAGGGTCACTTGGGCAAGTTCGTTCGAAGAGGAACCTTCCTGCTCCGGGTTCATCGGCGCCTCCTATGCTTCAGACCGGCGTCGACAATGCCCCTACGGAAAAGACAATCACCATGATTTCCTGGGGGGTAGGCAGCAGCTTGAAAAGATGGCGGAGGGGGTAGATTCTGTAATTCCTTTCTTTAGGAAGGACTTAGATGTGGTGGTTAATAAGCATGACGACGACGTCGTCGTGTCCATGACCATAGCCAAACATCATGTAAAAAGAATTTTAGCGGATAGTGGAAGTTTTATGGATGTTTTGAGCTACGAGGCTTTTGTTCGGATGAACCTGTCAAACTCCTCCCTTCGACCCATCGCCATGCCTTTGATGGGCTTTACTGGAGATTCTGTGAGCGTCGAAGGGGAGATCACCCTCCCTCACGGCTGGGACTCCTCCGCTAAAGTACGGTAATCATAAATTTCCTGATGGTCTGGGTCCCGTTGGCTTACAACGCTATCCTAGGAAGGTCGGGCTTGAATTTACTGGATGCCGTCATCTCCACCAAGAGATTGTTGGTGAGGTTTCCCACCGACGAAGGGGTCGAAGAAATGAGGGGAGAGCAAAGCCCGCCACCACTTTGCTGCCACTTATCTCCCAGTCCACTAGAGGTGGCATCGGCAGTAGCCTCTGAGCCACTTGACCCCCGAGAATTGGGAAGGAGAGGAGAGCCAGCCGAGGCACGCGATCGGCTCCTCACCTTTCTACATGCCAACGCCGACATCTTTGCATGGTCATCATCAGACATGCCAGGTATCCCTGTGGAGATGATCACCCATCGGCTCAACCTCAAGCCTAAGTACCGACCGATCCGACAGAAGAAAAGGAGCTTCGCTCCGGACAGACAGAAAGCTATCGATGAGGAAGTCCGTAAGCTGGTGGCTGCAGGACACATTCGGGAAGTTCACTACCCCGAGTGGTTGGCCAACGTTGTGATGGTCCGTAAGACTAATGGAAGCTGGAGGATGTGCATAGACTTCACCGACCTCAACAAAGCATGCCCCAAGGACAGCTTCCCATTGCCTCGGATCGATCAACTGGTGGACGCTACATCGGCCATGAGACCCTTAGTTTTATGGATGCCTTCTTCGGAAACAAATCAGGATGAATCCGGTGGATGAGGAAGCTACCTCCTTCATAACTGAGAAGGGGTTGTACTGCTACAAGGTAATGCCGTTCGGGCTAAAGAACGCGGGGGCCACTTACCAAAGGCTAATGAACAAAGTCTTCGAAGACCAGATTGGATGCAACATGGAGGTGTATGTGAACGACATGCTGACAAAAAGTATCCATGCCACCAGCCATATCGCCGACCTAACGGAGACCTTCGATAACCTTTGCCGACACCAGATGAGGCTGAACCCACGCAAATGCGCCTTTGGGGTGACAGCCGAAAAGTTCTTGGGTTTCATGGTAACACGATGAGGAATCGAGGCGAACCCTGATAAACTTCAAGCCATCTTGGACATGAGGTCTCCCACCAACAAAAATGAAGTGCAGCGCCTAACGGAAAGGGTGGCGGCCTTGAGCCGTTTTCTGTCCAAGTCCGCTGAGAGGTGTCTGCCTTTCTTCAAGGCGCTCCGCAGGGCCAATGGATTCGAGTGGATAAAAGAGTATCAGAGGGCCTTCGAGGGGCTGAAAGAATTCCTATCCACCCCGCCACTGCTGTCCAAGCCAACGGGTGGAGAAGAACTCCTTCTATACCTCGCGGCTTCTTCCGAAGCCGTCAGTTCCGTGCTGGTCTGCATGGACACCAACGGCACATAAAAGCCGGTGTATTACACTAGCAAGGTGCTCTACGATGCGGAGACCAGGTACTCAAAGATTGAGAAGATTATCTTCGCGTTGATCGTGTCTGCCCAGCGCCTCCGACCATATTTTCAAGCTCATCCGATTGTAGTGGTCACGGACCAACCTCTCAAGGCGATTCTCGCTCGCCCGGACACTTTGGGCTGGTTGGTGAAGTGGGCGCTCAAGCTGGGGGAATTTGATCTATCTTTCCATCCCCGGTCAGCCATGAAATCACAGGTCCTAGCAGATTTCTTGGTCGAATGCACCTGGGGCGAGGAGTAACCCGAAGAGACCCCTGCAAACCCCGACTCCTGGAGTCGGAGAGGATGAATGGATCCTTCATGTGGATGGGGTATCAAATTCTCATAGGAGCGGAGCGGGCCTCATCCTGGCCAACTCGGACGGAGTTGTTACCGAGTGCGCACTCCGTTTTCTCTTTCCAGCCACTAATCAAGCGGAGTATGAAGCCTTACTGTCTGGAATAAGATTAGCCCGAGAGCTCGGGGTGAAGCGCCTTAGAGCATTCACTGACTCCCAGCTGGTCACTGGCCAAATCACAGGAGAGTATGAAGCGCGGGATCCTATCATGTCCCGCTACTTGAGCATGGTGCAGTTGCAAACTTCTCTCTTAACCTATTTCAACATTAGCTACATTCCTCGAGGGAAAATGCTAGAGCAGATGCCTTATCCCATCTTGCCACCTCAGCCGACGGGATGTTGGGAAGAGCTTATATAGAGCACCTGGAAGCCCCAAGTATCAAAGCAACAGGAGAAGCCCTACCAGTTGAGCAGGAGCCTTCCTGGATGGATGCTTATATCCAGTACCTTACCAACGGTACCCTCCCTGAAGACCCGACCGAGGTCAGGCAGCTCAAAAGACGAACCCAAAGTTTTTTATAATGGAAGAAAACTCTATCGAAGGTCATTCTCATACCCAGTCCTCGGTGTGTTGGCCCCACAGAAGCGGATTATATCCTATGAGAGATACATAAAGGCATATGCGGAAGTCATCTGGGGGGCAGAGCTCTGGCGTACAAAGCCTTGCGGCAGAGATATTACTGGATGACAATGAAGGAGGATGCGTCTAAGCTTGTCAAGAGGTGTGACAGTTGCCAACGCCATGCCAATATCCAACACCAACCGACGTCCCAGCTGAACCCCTGATTGCACCTTGGCCCTTTGCCCAGTGGGGTATGGACATCCTGGGACCATTTCCTCCAGCCTCGATCAGCGCAAATTCCTATTGGTAGTCGTTGACCATTTCACCAAGTGGATTAAAGCTGAAGCACTCGCTAAGATCACCGAGGGCAAGGTGAGATCCTTTTTTTGGAAGTTGTAGTGTGCTGGTTCGGGCTACCGCACACCCTCGTCACTGATAACGGCCGACAGTTTGACAACGTGACCTTCCGGGAATTCTGTACTGGGTTGGGCATTCATCAACGATTCACCTCTGTTGGGACACCCCCAGACCAATGGCGCAGCCAAAGTGACCAATCGCATTATTATCCAAGGACTCAGGGCCCGGCTAGATGATTGTAATGGACGTTGGGTGGAAGAGCTCCCCAGTGTATTGTGGGCTTACCACACAACGCCATGAGCCCCCACCGGGGAAACTCCTTTCAACCTGGTTTTTAGGTCCGAGGCCATTATTCTTGTGGAGATAGGTGTCCCCATTCCCCGGACAGAGTTATACAGTGAAGAGGACAACCCAAGTCAGTTGCGGGTTGACCTCGACCTAGTGGAAGAATTGCAAGACCAAGCGCCGACTCCGCATGGCGGCCTTCCGTCAGCAGGCGGCCAGATACTACAATGCCCAGGTACGGTCTAAGACATTCTGCCCCGAAGACCTAGTCTTGCGACGAGCTGAAATATCGAAGCTGACGGAAGGAGGTAAGTTAGCACCAAAATGGGAAGGACCCTATCGTGTCGCGGAGGTGCTTCATCATGGGGCATACAAAGTTGAGGGGCTAGACGGGAAACCTATCCCCCGCACTTGGAACGCAGACAACCTACGTCGGTACTATCAATAATTTGCTAACTCCCTTATTTTGAACCTTCTTGCTAAAGTGCTATTCAAAGTATTCTCATTGCCATGTTTTCAATGATCTTACTTCTCACCAAAGCCCGGCTCCGCGTCGGCACTCAAAGCCCGGCTCCGCGTCGGCACTAAAGCCTGGCTTCGCATCGGCACTTAAAGCCTGGCTCTGCATCGGCACCTTAAAGCCCGGCTCCACGTCGGCATTCAAAGCACGGCTCCGCGTCGGCACTCAAAGCGGCTCCGCGTCGGCACTCAAAACCCGGCTCCGCATCGGCACCTTAAAGCCTGGCTCCGCGTCGGCACTCAAAGCCCGCTCCGTGTCGGCACTCAAAGCTCGGCTCCACGTCGGCACTGAAAGCCCAGCTCCGTGTCAGCACTCAAAGCCCGGCTCTATGTCGACACCTTAAAGCCCGGCTCCGCGTCGGCATTCAAAGCCCAGCTCCTCGTCAGCATTGAAAGCTCGGCTCCGCGTCGGCACCTTAAGCCCGGCTCCGCGTCGGCACTCAAAGCCCGGCTCTGCATGGCTCTCTAAGCCTGGCTCCGTGTCGGCATTCTACTCAACCTTGTGTTGGCATTTAGCGATTCTGCGTCGGCACGAGTGTGGTCCTACACTAGCGATTGTTTGACCTTCGTGTCAGCAACTAATTGATTTTCTAACCATGTCCCTGGACAAAGAATCGTGTTGTAGTTCTTCGGCCATAGGTTTTTGGTTCGCCTCAACTCATACACTAGAAGACTCGACTATGATCCAAGACATAAGCATTACGGATCAAGGGATTCATTAATAGCCAAAATTTACAAAATTGCCGATTTAAATCGGACTTGATGCAATACAATGAAAGTGAAAGAGACTAGGGTTCACTCGGAGCTAAGTTGTCATCCTCGGGGAATTCGTCTAGCTCCAACCCTTCAATCCCCTCGAGGCCGTAGAGCTTTTGGATCTTCTCCTTGCAATCCTGGAAGCCTTCATATGCAAATGTCGTCGATTCGGCCAATTCCCTGCTAAAGGCACTAGACTTCCTGAAGTCTTCTACGGCCTCAGTGGCTCTCTTCTCCGCCTCGGAGGCTTTCTGCTCGGCCTCCACGACCTTCTTCTCGGCCTCCACGATCTTCTTATCAGCCTTGGCGGTTTTCTTTTCGACTTCGGTCACCGCCGCCTTCAGATCTGCAATCTTGGAATCAGACTGGCGGGCGATCTCCTCTGCATTCTCAACCCTCTCTTCGGCCACACCTATTTCAATGGTGGCGGAGTGTAATCGGTTCTTCAACATGTACACTTCCGACTCCGCCACCTCTAATTTTTCCTCTGCCATCCTTTGTTTTTCTTTGGCCACCTGAGCATTATCCAGCTCGTTGGACGCATGACGCTGGGCAATTTCCAGCGCCTCTTTCGCCTTCTCGGCTCTTAGCCGGATGGCTTCGACTTTGCCCCTTAGCACCCGAGCCGTCTCTGCTCGGGTATCCTCCAGAGCCATCTCCGCCCTCTCTGCCCTAGCCCAAAGTGCTTGCATCTCCTCCAACGATTGATTGAGAGCGGCATCGGCCTGGGCCCAAAGGTCCCTCATGACAGTCATGGAATTCAACGCCTGGGTAGAATGTCTAGGTTAGACGAAGAAGACAGTCTAAAAAAAAGAGAATAAAAAATTGAGAATAGAACAAAGCTTACCCATAGATGTGCCACATACGCCTCTCGGAAGAATGTGGCCCTCCCTTGATGTCGGAGAAATCCCTGCAGCTCAGGCACGGACGCCTAGTCCAGTGTTCGCTCGATCTAGCGACTGTAGTACGCCAAAATTGACTGGAAGGAAGGATCGACGTCACTCCCCTCCGCTGACTTGGGAGTCGCGCGTGAGGACTCCGCCCCGATTCTGCTCCCTCCGGCACCTCTACTGGTGGGGGCTCCTTGGTTGTCGCCCCTTTGGGAGGTAAGGCGGCTTCGGGAGTCGGCTTTGTAGCTGAATGGGCTGGCTCCGCTTTGACGGCTTTGGGCGGGGGTGACGGTGCTTTAACAACTCGCTCCGGAGAGGGATCGAGCAGAATAATGGGAGGGGGATCTGGTGCTGGTGAGGGCGAATCCTTTCCTCCCGCCTCGCTCCGCCCCAATTCCTCACTGGCCTCGGCCCTTACCACTTCATTCCTTACGGCCTCATCGGCTTGGGCTCCTGCCGCCTCGTGCCCGCGCGAGGGCTCCACGGCCTCGGCCCTCCCAGCGTCGGCCCTTTCAGCATTGGCCCTTTTGGTAATTTTGGCGATGGCCCTCCTCTCGGCAGGGGCCCCATTCCCTTTTGCTTTCGCTTCCTCGTAACAGCTTGCCTAATCTCACGAAGCGACGGTGCCATTCCTATATCAAAAAAATAAGAAGGGAGTCAAAAAAAAAAAGAAGAAAGAAGAAGAGAGAAAGAGGTGAGTAATCAAATGCTCACCACTGGATGGAATAAGGCCGGCGAGACGGAGGTTTTCTTCGGTCAAGAGCTGATTGCATCGAGGGATATCGGTAGTCAGAAGCTGCCCAAATGCCATTCGATCCCTCGGGAGGATGGAAGAATCCCTATTGGCATCGGTATTTGGTGTTCCCCAGTGTCCACTCACCCCCTCGACATTGGCAAAAAAGAACTTATCTTTCCACCCTTTGATAGAAGTGGGAAGATACAATATGAGGATCCTAGTGGGTCTAGGGGTAAAGGACCACCAACCCGCTTGCTTGCGGAGGGTATAGAAGCTACGATGCTAACTTCTATACCTTGCAGGTGACAAAGAGTCATAAAGCCGACGATGGTTCGGATGGAGTTAGGGACTAACTGGGAGGGTGTTAAAGAATATCTATATAGAAGGTTGAGGATAAAAGGGTGAATGGGTAATCGAAGTCCTGCCTTAAAGAAAGCTCCGTACAAGGCAACCTTCCGGGATGGAAAGAGGTTACCCTATCATTAGGAGCAGGGTAGGACAGACGCAAATTAGGGGGAAAATTGTACTTGGCTCTGAGGTTCACTATGTCTTGAGCAGACATAGTGGAGGCAGTCCATTCGGGGACTCCTTGATAGTGCTAGAGGGACCGGCGATGGTCGAACAGTGCCAAGGGGGGGCCCATTCAACGGCCAGACGGTTCCCAATTACGGGATGTCCGGTCGTTTGCTACCGTTCTAAGGAAGAATGGTCGGAAGATGAAGTGGTCCACTAAGTCGGTGAGGAAGCAGAAGGTTGGGAAGGAACAGGGGAACGATCCCTAGAATTAGAAATAGAGCAAGAGGGTGAAGAAGCCATGGGAACTAACCTTAAAAGGTCGAACCGGGATTGAAGGAGGAGCACGGGGGGAACAGAAACAGGAGATAAATGGACGCTTGCGGATTCAAGGTAGGAGGTTGCAACATGAGAAAGGGCGAAGATTGGAGGATAAGGACGATCTTTTCCTTTCATAACCCCATTTCAAATCATCCCGCGGTTGTTCGATCTGGCCATGTGTCTGCTTTCCATTGGAAACCGCTTCGGCAGCCCCTCAGCGCGAGAAACGCAAAAAACACTGCCAATAAAGAGGTGGCGGTGACATTACCGCAATGATGACGCTCATCTTTTTACAACTTCTCGCCCAAGGAAAATCTTCCCCAATCCCAACAGCTTGAATGGACGAAATAATGGTATGGAGATCAGCCGCCTGGTGGATATTAACACCCCTTTCGCTGGCAACTGAACGCCCGCCCATCTCAGGGGTGGGGGGCATCTGATGTGGCTAATCACCTCCTCTGGGCGGCATCATAACGCCCTGTGCAATTTTGGAATCAAATGATGTGTGATAACTCATTTTTGGGATGTTGGAACTCTCGCCCCACCATCCAGTACCGGCCTCTGGCTCCGGCCTTCAGCATCGGCTCCGGTATCCGGTTCCGGCCTCCAGCTCCGGCCCTCAGCTCTAGCTCCGGCCTCTGGCTCCGGCCTCCAGCGTCAGCTCTGGCATCTGGCTCCGGCCCTCAGCTCCGGCCCTCAGCTCCGGCCTTTAGCTCCGGCTCTGGCCTCCAGCTCAGGCCTTTGGCTCCAGCCCTCAGCTCTAGCTCCGGCCTCTGGCCTCCAGCGTCGGCTCTGGCCCCTCCAGCTCCGGCCTTCAGCTCCAGCCTCTGGCTCCGACTCCGGCCTCCAGCTTCGGCCTTTGGCTCCGGCCTCCAGTGTCAGCTCCGGCATCCGCTCCGGCCCTCTGGCTCCGGCTCCGGCCTCCAGCTCTGGCCTTTGGCTCCGGCTTCTAGCGTCGGCTCCGGTATCCGGCTCTGGCCTCCAGCTCTGGCCTTCGGCTCTGGCCTCCAATGTCGGCTCGGCCTCCAGCTCCAGCCTTTGGCTCTGACCTCTGGCTCCGGCCCCGGCCTCCGACTCCAGCCTCCGGCTTCGGTATCTAGCTCCGGCCTCCGGCTTCGGCTCCGACTTTAATTTGGTGCCTTATTTTCCTAAGTACACTAAAGCCCACCTCAAGTATCGAACCCCGAGATTCGAGACATTCATTACCGCGTATCTCGATCACCGAAATCACGGGCAAATGCTAGCACGCCCCGTAGTTGCCGACATACACGGCGTCCATTCAGCAACGGCTCACCTACTTGTCGTTCGTGAAAGCTCATCCTAACAAGGAAGATTCGACGGTTCCAATGGAACGAGAAAAAAAGGAACCCCCTAGACAGGTATAAAAAGAGGACCCCGAGCTCAGGGCGGGGGATCTCTCTTCTTCTCTCAAAAAAAAAAAGAAAAGACCCACACACAACACATTCCTGTTCTACAAGCTCACTGACTTGAGCGTCGGAGGGTCCTCGCCGAAACCACCGGCCCGGGGACTTCTTGCAGGTTTTCGGAGGAAGAATACGACCTTTCCACCTCCTTGGAGGCCGTCGAAGATCTCAGCATGCCCAGCACTCATCACAAGTGACTTAGCAGCATCAAATAACTGAATAAGCTCCTTAAAGCAGGAACTTTTTCTCACATGCAAGACCAAATTGAGCAGAGTATTGAGCTAACAAAGTGTTTCCAAGTCCACATTGAGGGATCATGACCTCTAATATGGTGAAGTATTTTAACAGTTGAATCCTAGAGGTTCGGCACCTCTTCATACCTCAAATGATTAATTATATAAGAATATAAATAATGCAAATGATGCATGATTGATAGATTCATCGGTATAATATCAAAACTCATTTATGCCCTTACCCTAAAAAGATATTGCAAAAGATTATAAACGAGGGACGCATGTTGTTTTACATCAGACATCATGATATATAATGTCAAAAACAAAAACCTCTCATGCAAGGTTGACTTTTGAGAGGGTACCTGCTCTTATAGTCAATGGCAAGTTTTTTCTATGCCATATAAACACACATGGCATGACTTTGAGAAAGCTAGACGATCATTATACCACTTCACTGGTTATTATTTTGAAACAAACACACACACACACACACACACACACACATATATATAGCAACATATATGCTGAAACCATAAATCCCACTCTTGATATTGAAAAGCCCCATAATGGTTTACATGAGGAGTTATCAACTGTTTGAATCATGGGATCAAATTCCATGCACAATCAGCTATCTAGTTATTAATCGCTCCCAAAGGCATGGTTTGGTAGCTCAGTAGCTTGGGCAAAAGTCTTTTATTTTCGTAAAAATAATGGCAAGTTTTTGACAGCTTCCTTTTATTACCTCAATCAAGTAGAAGAGCCTCTCCATCTTCTCTCTCTTGGAGAGAGAGAGAGAGAGAGAGAGAGAGAGAGAGAGAGAGAGAGAGAGAGAGAAGGGATGCTGATGAGGTCCTCATTTATTTGCCGGACAAGGACCACAAGAACATCTAAAGATACGATTTGGTGAGATGCCCGATCTGATTTACTGGTTTTTTCTTTGAACTTTGATGGTAGAAGACAATTAAGATAGATTTGGTGAGATGCCCGATCTGACGTGGATGAAGTCACCTTCTTTCCATATGATGGAATCTATCTTCCTGATGTAGGATCATTTAGCTCCAATCCTTTTTTGATTTTCCGGTGTTGACAAAGAATCGTTTGTCATGACTGCAACTGAACAGCTATTTAAATTGAACACACACGTAAAGAAGAGCTAATCAAAGCTTTTTTTTTTTTAAAGGGAGAATGATGCAGTATTGGATTGATGCACAAGCGAACATAGTCCATCTACCTAAGCTTGAGTTTTCAAAGGGCTGCAACAAGGATATAATTAGAGTATGCCATCCACTAAATAAATACCACTGTTAATAGATACGCCTAATGTCACACATTATACATAATTTGCTTAATAAGCTGATTATTTTGTGTGCCTAAGTATCATTGATCTATGTGAGTATTGGTGCAATTGTATTTTTCTTGGTCCAGGTTATGCTCCGTAGTTCATACTTCATAGAGAGTGACTTACACGACAATCACGATTTGATTTGTTGAGAGGATAATAACAAAAGTACTCTTCTTGCTTTTATTGGCTATAAGTAGTTTTAAACATATTTATTCTCAGACTGCATGGACTACTATGAATGCGAGTCTAAATTCTAGATTGATCGAAGGCTTACATAATTTTTTTTCTTTCATATAATTATTGTTATATGATAAATGGATATTTTTACCAGATAACTATATCTCTAAGCCTCAAGTCTTAATATTTTCATAACAGCACTCTTATTGTCTTGGCCTTTACAGATGAATGAATCCAAAATTTGATTTACAAAGACAAATAATTTCTCTTAAAAAACAAGGCAAAGAATACACAAGAATTATATCAACGGACTGTCCGCCGTCTATGAATTATATCTACAGACGGGAATGATGGGAGAAAGTTGACAAACATATGAAAGGATTCCAAGGCTGAAAGCTTGAGAAGAGATCTTCTGCTATTATATCTTTTTATAAATCATATTTTTTCAATATTCAGAACATTCAAATTGGTTGCTAGTGGCCACTAGGACAACTGTTCACTACGATTAACCGTAAAAATGGTTCACTTACATTCAGAGCTCTACAGTCCTTATTCAATGAACTCCTTGAGCTAGCTAATTCTCTGATATTGGTGTTTATTTATTGATTTTACTGTTGAAGCTCAGACACCCCCCCTAAAAAAAAAAAAACTCCTTGGACCACAGGAGTACGCGTTCCTATACGTTATCATTCGCAGAATTTTTTTCCTTTATTGATTCCCGTGGCAGACTGGAGTTTCCTTTTTTTTTTTTTCCTCTCAATTGACTGACCAATTTGACTCTCTTGTCGATCTTTTACTTTGTAACAAGAATGATATATGACATTATACCGTTACTAGCATTTGTTATTAAAAATGGTTAAATTTTGATAAAAGCTAATAAAAACTACAGTATATTTTTACTTTTTAGTATTTATAATTTAATTAATAATAATTTGATGGCCTTTCCTATGATGTTTTTGGCTTTATGGGATTGGTCCTATAAATATGGGCAAAGGATATTGTATAAAAGTCTGAATGCGCTTGGAATGAGTATATTAAACAGATGAGTTTGGTGCTGATTTTTTTTAAAAGAAAATTAAAATGTAACATAGCTGAACAATATTGATTTGATTAGTTTTTAAAATAAAATATTATTTAATGTGATTTATCTTTAGCATGCATGCTCTTATGGATGCTATCTCTTTTTTTTTTTTTTTTTTTTGCTGCCACTCTCTCCCACTAAATCCCAGTTATGATTAAGAAGGATTACTGGACTTGATGTGAATTATTTTACCTGCTATAGGAAGATTGGATAGGCTATATGATCAATATTCCTCTATATCAAGAAATCAAATTATGTACGAAACTTCTGAAGATCCCACCTTGCTCATATAACACTCCATTGAGAAGCACTCTTTTTTCTCTTTAAAAAAAAGAGTAACATTTAAGCTTCAGCAACAAATTTCATCATTTGGACATCAAAACAAGCTGGTTAAAAACTTTTTTTTTTTCAAAAAAGGTTTTGACTTGATGTATTTCTCAATCGCAGAAAAATTAAATGAAGCAATCAAAAATAATGTCGAAATAGAAATCAAAATCCATATCTCATAAAATTTTAATTTTTTATTATTATTTCTACTATTCATCTATATTTTGAGAAAGTTATCATTTCTTCATATTAGAAGAGAAATTTGATGCTAAAAAATAAATAATGGACCTCATTACTATAAACAGAATTTTGTAACCTACTTTAATAAATCATTAATGAAAACAAAGGACCTAAATCCTACTTTTGAGTTGAGTGGATAAGAGAAATCCTTATTCTCCCTAATCAAATTAGTCTAGCTATTCTCTTTCTTGAAACAACTTCCTCAAAATTTTTTTTCTTCTCTTCATATGATTGATCTATATGATAGGACCATCCTCTTTTAATGTTGACCTTGGTTTCTTGATGCTCTAATGTAGGTAGGTCTACACTGAAAATATAAGTATTGGTCTTGCATCAACTTTATGAGCATCTTTACTAAAATATCTTTGACCTGTTTAAATACTGCTTGACCCTACACCAATTGCCTCTCATTAGACTTTGGTTCAATATACTTGATAAGTCAAGAGTTATTCCAAGTAAGAGAAGAAAGAAACTTCAAATTAATTATATATTAAACTATTTTTTAAGAAAAGTTTACTTAGAGTCTATTCATAGAGTAATTTTGGACCAAGTCAAATCATACTCAAAAGACAAAAGTCTAACCTTAATAGAATTGAGATATCAATCATAAACCTAATCAAAAAGTAATTTTAAAATAAATTAAAATAAGAATATTAAAGAAACTTATATTAGAAGTGTTTGTTTTAACTATAATTTCTTTTTTCTTTTTTTTAGAGCTCGATCATGTCTTTTCCTTCTCCAGTAGCATTCACAATATCTTCATCCTTAGAAATTGGTAATCCATATTACCTTTACCCTTTCCTTCTTTACATTCTCTTAATTTCTAGAGTTCCTTTGCCATCTATTTTGTAAAATCTAATTATTTTATCATTTAAAGAAGAAAATCTTATTGAACCCTAATTAGATTAAAAATGTGGGATTTTTTTTATTTGTCAGTCTAATAGTGAAGGGATTATGGAAATGATGAACAACTAGCTGTTAAATTTTTTCATCTCATATTCGAGCAGCGTTGGAATAATGAAAAACAAAACTAAAGAAGAAGTTCAAAGGATTGCCTAACATATATCCATACATATCTATATATATATATATACACATATGTACATATACATGCGTACACACCCGCGCGCGCACACACATATATATATACGTGCGTACGCGCACGCGCGCACGCGCGCGCGCGCGCACACACACATATATATATATATATATATATATATATATATATATATATAAAGAAATTATTTTAGTTATATTTCTAAGCACCTTCACTCAAGTTTTATCAGATCTAAATTTGGATAACGAAGGTTTTGCATCAATGATTTGAACGATTAGATGTGATCTATTATTTTAAAAATACTTTAAATTAAAAGTTAAATAATTTAGAGACTTCTATCCCATGTATCAAGAGGTTGTAAAAAAATGTATTATTTTATGTTGTTTAGACTTACTTAATTTTTTGATCACTTATTTTATGGGTAATGAAATTCAAATTATATGATTTTTTATTTATAAGTATTTTAAAAATAATAAATCATATTCACCCAGCTAGATCACTAAAAAAAGACTTTTATCACCTAAATTTAGATCTGATTGGATTTGAACAGTAACATCAAAAAGGAAATGCAGGCACAAAGCATAGCCCAAATTTGGATATAATTAAGTAGTGAAAAAGGGATATACTATAAGTCCTTCAAGTTTTATACAGATTAAGATGAAGAAGATGACTATCTATCCTTTATTAATTTATTTATTTATACATATTCATGGATCAATTTGTTAGATTAGTGTATGCTGGTTATATGTCGGTCATGGTTTAAAAGACCTGATGGGTAGAAATTGATGAGAACACGTTTCCCTTGCAATCAATGCATGTAAAGACGTTACTCTAGTGGAATTAGCATCCATAAAAATATGTTGATTATTTTTTTTTTCCTGCTGAAATCCCAGTTTGAGCTATAGTAATTGCAAGTTTACTAATTCAAAGCTATAACTTAATTATTATTTTTTGCTCGCGCGCGCGCGTATGTAAGGATTAGTTGCAGACTTGCCGCACTCCCTGACAACAAGTACTCATGATATCTTTACGTACTTTTAGGAGCATTATATTCTCAAACAATTGCTACAGTCATTAGAATAAGTAGGTACGACACCGCGCACTCACCATAATTGTATAATAATAAAAACAAAAGAGGTGATAAAACGAATTAAAAAAAAACGTAGGAAGAGAGAGTCATGCTGAGAAACTAACACTTGTTGCTGCTTGATTTTCGATCTTCTGTCAATATTTTATCTAAAACCGATGAAGTTGGGCGTACTTTTGTTGAGTCTCACACTTAGGGAGATGATCCTCCTCTTGTCAACCCCAAGAGAGAGAGAAAAGGAGAGCCATGGAGTTGTTCTCTTCTCTGGCTCCAATTCGTCTCCTCTCCTACAGCTATTCGTCTTCTTAAAATAATTTAGGCCACCCAGCTGCTGCAACTGCTAGAACTTGCCATCTGGTCATGGTTCTTGGTGAATTTGGTCACTAAGCACGCCCTCCGAAGTCCTGCGTTGTCTGCGGTTTCCTACCTGCCTCGACCCACTGGCCAACCGAACCAAATAACTTCTCTTGTTATAAATACCAGGAGCCTCTCGCCTATTCTCGATCTCATCCGATCCCCATACTCCTTCGTGGGATCATATATACTCTCAGCCTTCTCGATCTCCATGGCCTCATTTTCTCCAAACTTCTCTCCCTCACTCCCCATCCTTCTCCTCTTCCTCTTCCTCTTCCTAACTCCATCCATAGCCGACGATGGCTTTGAGATGCGCGAAGAGACCAAGACGCACCTGCACTTCTTCTTTCACGATATCGTGACCGGAACGAGCCCGACCGCCATGAGGGTCGCGGAATCCAAAATCACAGACTTGTCTCCGACGGAGTTCGGGGCAGTGGTGATGATGGACGACCCTTTGACGGAGGGTCCAGAGGCCGACTCGAAGGTCGTGGGCCGAGCGCAGGGGATGTACGCCCTGGCATCCCTCGAGGAGATTGGCCACCTGCTCATGGCCATGAACCTCGCCTTCACTGATGGCGATTTCAATGGCAGCACCGTCACGGTGCTGGGCCGCAACTCGGTGTTCCACGACGTGCGAGAGATGCCAGTCGTCGGGGGCAGCGGCAAGTTCCGGTTCGCCAGGGGCTACGCCCTTGCCAAGACCCACACGTTGGAGTTGACCACTGGGAATGCGGTGGTGGAGTATGACGTCTATGTCTTGCACCATTAAGGAGCTGCTGCTTGCGTCCGCGGTGTTTCGCTGCTGGTTTTAATTTGCTTGTTGCCACTCGCTTGGTAGTCGTACGTTTGGTTACCGTTTGTGGACGCTGTTAGTGAAATCATTTTGTCATGTACCAAAATAAAAATAATTTCGCTTGCTTTAATTTGGTCTCTAAAGTAATTCACGTCTTTATTTTATTAGTGGTTCATATATATGCTTATTCGTGATTAAAATTATTTATTATTATTATTTTGTTAGTAATCAATACGAAGATTTTATCATCGAGTATGGATCTCTGACTTACCGCAACAAAGAGGCCAGCTGTTCAATGACAGTAGTCCATAATTGGATGAGCTCCATGTTGGATGGGCTTAACATCCCATCGGTTGCATTATAATCGCATCAACATGAATGATTCTTTTGTTTTTTTAATAGTAGAGGAAAAAAATTACTGTACGATATTTATTAAAGCCATAAAATTTACATGAAGTTCAAACAGAAAGGAATGAAAGGCAAAAGATGGCAAAAGGACGGGGACCCATGCGAGGAAGTCCTTGTTGGAGCAGACCAAAAATAAAATAAAATAAAATAAAATTTTATGAAAGATCAAAGCTATATTTCTTTTTTAGAAAAATTTTTGAGTTTCTTTTAAGCCATAAATTCCTTATGAATATAATTATGATCAATTAGACTTAGTACTTTCTCAAAATCACATCTACTTGCTGCCTTCTTTAATTGAGTCAAAGCTAGTAGATTGTAGAGAGAGGTCTTGTAATGCTATGTTGAAAACGGAGCATGTCTTTACCATCTTCATCCAAAAACCATACATAGACCATCTCTGCTTTCTTCCCTACCAATGTACGTGGTTGAACGGTTTCTTCCGAGCAAGATGGGTGATCATAATAGCCTCAACCACCTATAACCATTCTTTAACAATCTCGATAGCTGCCTCGTACCTCCTTCAATCATCGATCTATACAAAGCCACCTCCATCTCTCATTGTAAGCATCATGGTTTTTTTTCCCCTCTATCATCTTCTTCCTCCCTCCTTTCCTCCTCTTTCTTCTTCCTAGGCCAAAACACCACCCTCGTAGTCATCACTATGGCAAAGCTTTACTGCCACCATTAATTAAGCTTGATTTGGCCAGAGCTTCACCACCAGCATCATCATGGAAGCTACCTAGTTGCAGTTCCATAGGAAGTTGGCGTAACATTGTCTTGCCAAAAAGAAACCCAATGCCAGCAACCAACAATGATCATAGGTAAGTGATAAAATCGTCCCCTATTTGAATTTTGGTTGAAGCTAACCAACATACTCCCCTACTTGGGCCTATGGCTACTCACCAATTTTGAGGATGCAATTATTTTTTGAGGGGTAGCAATGTGATGCCATGTTCTAAAAATGAGTCTCTCTTAATTTTCTGTCTTGAAACCATGGACATCACCTATATCCTCCCTCTAACTTCTTCCTTGCTTACGTGATCGAATGACCTCTACCAGCTAACAGACAATTATAATGGCTACACTTCGCCCCCTTCAATCATCTATATAAAGCCAACCCTCCCCTTAGTTTGAGCATTATTCTCTTCTTTTCCCTCTCTCATTCCTTTCCTCTCTTCTCCTTCCTCCCCTCCTATTATTCTTTTTTCTTCTCTTCTCACGCCAAAATGTTGCTACCATGTTTCACTATAGCGAAGCTCTACTACCACTACTGAGCTTGATTCAATCAATGTTCTACCACCTACACCACCGAGGATGCTGCCAAGTTGTGGTTCCATGAAGAGTTGGCATGCCACCATCCTCCCAAGAGGAAACTCAGCACCTACAACAAATGATGGTTATTGGTAAGTGATCGAATCTTTCTCTTATTTGGATTTCGGTTGAAGTTGACGACCTCTGCCCCTAATCGGGCCTGTAGTCGGCTATCGAGTATTGCTTAGCCATATGCCTTCCCTCCTATTCATAGTCACCATTGAATGGCATCGTTGAAGGTTGAGTGCCTTAGAATTCAACCCCAATAACCCTACTTCGATTGTGAGCTCTCTCCTCTAAAAGTTGATTGCAGCAGCTTATGGACATAGCTGAGTACCCTGTTAGGAGCTCATATTGCCGCCCAAGGGATGTTCCTTCTTTTGGAAGGAGGTATGTCAGGTTGGTGACTATATCATGCAGAATGTCTCTTGGATGGTTGGTGATGGCCACTCTATTGATGCTATTCAGGAATCTTGGATTTCTGAGATTCCTCTGTCTTGGTGGCCATCATTTATCAGCTCTGATATTCCCACTGACTTGAGGGTCAAGGATTTGATCTCATCAGATCCCCCCTCTTGGAATATCCCTATGGTGACCAGCCTTTTTGGTGATGAACTTTCTCAGCGGATCCTTTCTATTCCTATTATCTCGGGCCCCTCGGGTGATGTGAGATTATGGCAGAGATCCTCCCTCTCTAGGGCTCCTTTCAGGGATCTTATGTAGATCTTTAGGTCTCAGCCTCAGGAATCAAAGGATGCTGCGTGGATATGGTCGCTTCCTACTCTTTCTAGGGTTCAGCTTTTTATCTGGAAGCTTCTTTGGGACTGCTTACCGACGTGTGCTTTGCTCTCTCGTAGGGGCCTGTCTATCCAGCCGACATGCCCCCTCTGTGGTTTGGAGGATGAGTCTACTGACCATGCTATCTTCAAATGCCCAAGAGCTAGTGGGATTTGGCACCAGATGGGGTATGGCTATAGAGTGGATGATTATGGCTCTCCTCGTTCTGTCTTTTTCCAGGATCTTCGGAAGGCTCCTCAGCATATTCGTGGTCTTTGGGCGGTCACGACTTACCAGATTTGGCTATCGAGGAATCATATTATTTTCTCGGAGGACTGTATTTCTTCACATCAGATTGTGAGGAGGATTAGATCTGTGTCTGCGGACTGTGCCCGTGCTATTCATTCTGTTGGTTATGACATCTCTGGCCTCTGGGGTTCCCCTGCTGCTCCGACAGCGAACCGGCATACGGTTTTCATTTCTTGGGAGCCCCCCCTCCAGGGTATGTCAAAATCAACTTTGATGGGAGTGTCCATGGCAGACTAGCCGGTTCGTCTTTCATCATTCGTGGGCCTCAGGGTGACATGTTGGCGGTTGGTGGATTCGGCACTCTGGATTCCTCTGTCCCTATGTCCGAGCTTTATGCTGCTTGTCCCTATGTTCGAGCTTTATGCTGCTTGGGCTGGTATTTCTTATGCTTCCCAGACTCTTCAAGCTTAGAGGCTTGTGATTGAGGGAGACTCTATGACTGTTATACAGTGGATGCGGAAGGAGAGTGTTCCTGATGTTTCCACTAATCCGATCCTCAGGGATATTTGGACTATGCTTCAGCAGGTGGATACTGCCCAGATCCATCATGTCTTTCGCGAAGCCAACACGGCTGCTGACTGGGCAGCGACGGTCGTGGCTCAGCATGCAGGTTATAGGCTATGGAGGGTGGATGATCCTTGCCCCCCTGTGCTGTTGCAAATTTTACATTCTGATGTATCTGAATTGATTCGCATTAGACTAGTGTGATCGCCCATCTCTTCCAAAAAAAAAAAAAAAAAGATCCAACCCTATCCTCGATCACCTCCAATGAAACTCCAATTCAACTCTGATCAAGAAGGTCATGAACTTAGAGATTGAGTGATTAGGCTTTTCTTTGGAGAAGAAGATCGTCTTTCCTACCATTAATCTAAACCAACTTAAATCATTCAAACCCAAATAGAATAAGTTTGAGTCAAATTGAAACTCAAACTGAGATTAATTAAATCAGGTCTGAGTCAATTGATTGAAATAGGTCAAGTCTAAACCCATTAAAGCTAGACCGATCCAATTTAATCAGATCCAAGCCCAATTAACCTGATCTATGTGAAATCAGACCCAATTGAGAGCCTACCAAGCCAATTGACCTAATTAGACCTAATTCAATACTAATTGACCCCATTGAGCCCTAATTGGAAGAGATCTTGACTTAATTAGATCCTAATTGATCTAATTAGAACCTAATTGACTTAATTGAGTCCTAATTAGAGTAGCCCTAACCTTATTGATCCTTAATTAGAGAAGCCCTAGCCTAATTTTAATAATTAGCATAATTAGAAACTAATTGAGTTGATCTAACCTAGAGCTAACCTTAATTGATTAGAACTTGTCCAATTAATTGAATTGGACCCTAATTTGAATCTAATTAACCTAATTAACAAGGATAGGTCCCAATCAAGCCCCAATTAATTAGATCCCAATCCAATTAAATCTAAATTTAGCTCCAAGATGATTCTAGTTATGTGATTGAATGAGATTAAGGATTAATTGAATGATAAATGATGAATTTGGGATCAAGTGAGCAAACAACATCTTTAAAGCATGGATTGGTGTATCGATAATTATGCTAGAGGATTGTGGTGGATTGTGGATACGGATTTGTGGATCGCTAGTGGTGGTATAGAAATCTTGCTATTCTTTAGTAGATGTGCGGAAACCTTAAACTCATATCTTGGATGATAAAAGCAATTAATAACTTTCTCATGTTTGATGCAAGATTTTATAGCATGATGTTTAATATAATTTATTATGTAATATATATTATTAATATTATATAATATTTTACTATATATATATATCTATTTATATATATAAGGATTATTATTGAGCTCATATCATATTTATCTTATCTTTTACAGAATCAAGGATTTGGTAGTGGAGTCGGATTTTATGAGTGACTTAGAGACACTATATAGAGAATGGATTGTTGATGGTAAATACAAAAAAAATTTATATTTTAGAAAAATGAAATATGTGTTCATTTGATATTATGATTTGAGTTCCGTGCAATAGTGTTGAACCTAGGCTAGGTAGTAGGTTTAAGGCATGACAAGTTTATTCAAGCCTATGGGACTAGCCAAAGCCTACATGATCCTTTTCAAGAAGGGATATTGAACAATAAGTGATCCATTGACTCAAGAATGACTTCGTATATCACTACCAGAAATTAACATTTCAGCGAGGAACAAAATACCTTGGTGAAGAGTTTCACCGAGAGATTTTCAAGAAAAATTCATCCTTTGAAATATATGATGTTGATGAAAATCTTCCTCAGAAATTCCTTGATAATTAACGAGGGATCTAAAACTTTTAGTAAGGGATTCACTAACCAAAATGCACAAATCCCTTAGTGATTACCAAGGGATTCATCGAGGATATTTTTTTACTAAAAAATTGCTAACTAAATTATTTGTAAGAAATTTATGGTCATCGTGATTTGAACCCATGACCAACTGATTATCCCATTGAACATGTGATCAAAGGGTTCAAAGGCTAGCCCCATTGAACCTGTGATCAAAGGGTTCAAAGGCTAGCCCCTTACCACTGCGCCAATCTGATCGTTGGCAATAAAGGGGTAAGCCCAGGGTTTGATAAGATTTGAACGAGTTAAAAAGAGGAAGAAATATTTTTTTATTTAATTAATGGTATTAAAAATCAGTACATAATATTAATTTTACTTATGACTTTTATTTTTATGCTAGTGAGAGAATCTATAAATAACATATGCTTGATATAAGATTTTAAAATCACTAAGGAATTTCTAAGAAAAAATCCTCTCTGATATTTTATTTTATTTTTAAAAATATTTTATCAGCGCTAAGGGATTTATCCTTTAGTAAATCTCTAAGGTACTAAACTTTTCTTACAAATCCCTTGCTAACAATTGTTTAAATAATCAGTCATTGATCCCTTGCAGATTTTCAAGAAATTTTTAAGGAATTTATTAAGAAAAATATATCCCTAGCAAATCCCTTAGAGATTCCTGACTGAAACTAGATTTTGAATATAATTTAAAATTTATTAAAAATTTCTTTCTAATCCCTTAGTAATTTTCTGAAGAACATATCCCTTAGTGATATCCCTTGGTGAAAGGCTGATTTCTAGTAGTGTATTATATACCCATTGCTTATCTTACAACCTTTTCTTGGCTAAGATGTTGCCTGTATAAAGCTTATTGTGAAGAGCTAGCCAATGAAAGAAAAGGTAGTCCTCAATGATTGATGAATTTATAATAGGAGTTTACACTAAATTTGTCGTTGGGCTTCCAAATCGATACATCGGTGTAGGCAATAAGTGAATAGTAGATGGAAGGCCTTAGAGCTACACAAGCTATAGGGATTTTAAAGCTGTTAAGGAGGCCACATAAATGCACCATCCATTATTGTACTTTGCGATATAAAACGAGGCCACGAAGGAGTGTTTCTTAATGATACAACCATATAAGTCCCATAGAGATAAGTAAGGGGAATAGAATCATCTAGCAATCTTCTTAGAATCTAATATTCTCATCATCTCTAAGTCTATAGAAGAAGTAACTCCAAAAGGCATACGAGTCCTTACAGATATCTTTATATATTGGCGATACTCTTCTCACCCTTTGCCGCACCTTCATGGAAAATTGGCCCCTCAAGTTGTATGCTTTAAAATAAGCCTAGACCAGATAAAGTTCTCTACACCTTGGTTGCTAATATACTTTCATGTACTTCACCAGCAGTGCCAAAATCATGCTTTTGGGGTTCAAAATATTCAGTCTGCCTTTTGTCTTATCTCAACATATAGTTATTAATTAGGTAGTTAAAGATGCTAGCTGAATCTTTGCCCTTCTATAGGAAAGCTCTCCTTATCTTATCAATATTCCTACTAACCCAAGAAGAAAGTTTGAACATAGACTTATAATAAGAGAAGAGCGTTGTTAGAACAAAATTGATATCTTCCCTCAATAGAGAGCAACCTTCTTTACAGGAGGCAAATCCTCTTTTAACTTTCTCAATAAGCAGTAGCCAAGGCTACAAATAGATTGGGCTGAGTTGAGTCATGCTTAATCCCGATTTGATACGATTTCATATTCATATCATAATTATGGACCCAAACCCAATCCATTTACTCTTCAGATTAGATTGGATTAGATCAGTAGAAAAATTTTAGGCATAATAGGTCATTCAGATCGATTTTGGGTCAAGTATAACCAAAATCCAATTTAAAATATTTGGATTTGGAAGGAGATAAAATCAAGTCCCATTTTCATTTGAATTAAGCATCTAGCCATTGTTTTATCATTAAAAATTATTAATTAATTCAGATCCATTAAAAATTGAATATAATTAAAAGGATCCAATTAAAATAAAAATATTTAATTCCATCTTAGTAAATGATTATCCTTAAATTTATAAAAAAGTATAATTTTTAAATTATTTATTGATATACTTAAAGACATTATAAATAAAAATCCATCAAAATAAATAATGAAATATAAATATTATATATAATTAGGTAAAAATAGATGAGAAGACATTAGTTATTAAGATGAAAAGAAAATTTAGTTTAAATGAGGGTTGATTTAATGAATTGATAAAAATAATTAGAGTAAATATAAATCCGGTTGGCTCTGATTGGATTGGGTCACGTGTCAACCTAACCTATTTGCAACTTTAGTGACGACTAGCACTATATTAAAATCTTGTGGTCATAAAGAGGCAAACCTAAGTAGGTGAATGGAAGATTTTCCTTCTTATAGTTTAATAGGATAGAATATGATAGCACCATCTCTTCATTCACATTGGGACAAACCACTAAGTTTTTATGAAAATTAATCTTCAATCCCAATGCATTTTTGAATGCATGTAAAAGTGTCTTATCTACTATGAGGCTCTTCTTCTTCATAGCATAAATTGGAAGAGAATCATTAATGAAATACAAACTCCTAATATCACATAAATAAAAAGAATCGCCTATGGAAAAGACCAATAGTTCTAGCCTACTTCAAAAGTCTAGTAAGTTCATTAGTTACTAGACTAAAAAGGGCTAAAGAGAGTGGGTCCTTTTATCTTTACTCTTGCTTGCATTTGATCCATCTTCTTAAGTGGCCATTGACCACTACACTAACATTAGTTGATGAGAGCAAGAAGAAAATCTACCCAATCCATGTTGAAGGGAAGCCTTAGGCTACCCATCCCTCAATAAGAAATTTCTAGTTGATATTTTTGAAAGCTTTTTCAAAGTTAAGTTTATAAAGCACCCTAGGAGACCTAGTACACCTACAATAAGCTAAAATCTTATTTGTTGCAATGAAATTCTCCTTAGTTGACCTCTCCTTTATAATCATGGACTAGGCTTTATCTATTAGCCTTGACATTAACATTTTGGATATCATTTTATAAACTATAGTGAAGTCAAAAATTTTCTCTTGGGGCTGCTAAATTATGCTATAATTTTCTCTTGAGGAAGCTAAGAATTGGTTCTACCACTTTTTTACTTATGCTATATTTTTTTAAAAAGTTACTAAGGTATTATACTAGAAAATGATAACCGATAATAGAATGCCATGTTCAGTCAAATAATAACTTCGTATAGTGCATAATTTTAATTAGACATGAAACTATATCTTTCTAGTAACTCGTGTAAATCTAACTTCATCATATCATTTCTATTCTATATTATAGTACTTGAACTTTTTTGGAGGACTAGTTTTAAGGCAATAAAAAGACTTTTTAATACACCTCACCACTATTACGGAGACTATCATTTTCAGAACCCCCTCTGCCCTCACCAATCAATACACATAGCTCCACTCTTGCTTGCAGATGCTATTAAAGAGGTTGATTAGACAAAAATCTCTCCTAGAGTAAATATTCCTTCTTAGGGATTAGTGCTACATTTGTAAAATTCAGCCTACATATGTCCAAGTTGTCCATGTGGAAATCTTAAAAGAAACATAATATTATTTTTAAGCATATTTTAATATCTCTGAAACAAGCAAAGTGAGAAGCTATTTAGTCCTAAGGCTTTGGTAATCCTAAAAAGAACACTGTCTCTTTGGCTTCATCAAGTATAAAAGGTTTGACCAAGGAGCTCAGATTAGCCATAAGAGAGGATCATAAGGGCAATTCCAATTAGTGATGGCTAATGGGGAGGATAATATAACAAATAGACCTTTAAAGGAATTATGAAGCTTGAAAGTAATTTCTTTGTAAGAGTCAAGCTTCTCACTTAAAGTAACTACCATGGATGAAATCCAATTATATCTCTTCCACCTAAATGCAACCCCTATTGAAGAAGGTTATGTTCTAGTCTCCTTTTAGCCAATTTAACCTAGACCATTATCTCTAAGAGAGCTCCTCCTTCTTGATGGGAAAAAAATCAGTGTATGAGCAAATACTAGCAGACCGTAATATGCAGCAGAATAATAAATAAAATGCGCAAACCACACAATCACAAAACACCAAGATTTACGTGAAAAATCCCTCCAAGATAAAAGAAAAAAACCACGAGCAAGCCAGAGAAGAAGATCCACTATAGAATAATAAATATCCAAGTCTCAAAGTCCCTTTCCAGGACTTGAGAAACAATCACAAGAGAATAATAGGGATATAAGGTTTACGTCACCGAAAATATGGTTTCCTGCGTTACCTCCTATTTTCTTCCCTTCTCTTCTTCTTCTCTTGTTTTCTTCTGCAGCACCTTCACGTGATTCCTGGAGTGGAAGTCCTCCCATGTAGTCAAGCACCAAGCAACAGCCCTTCCTTCTCTTCCCTTAGCAATCCATGCTTCTAGAAAAAAAGAGACATACCCGCTATCTGCTTCACCTCTTTTTCCCAGATGGCTGCTCCTTTTAAAGAGAGAGAGAACAATCCTGGCAGAAAAAGGAGTAGCGCTCCTTTTGCCCTAATGGGCTGAATAAGTGGGCCATGGGCCCAACAACCTCCCCTTCAGCCCATAAGGGAGGCTGTCTCATGCTTCCTTAGTGTGAAATCATACCGACCAGCTGTCGGCATATCTCTTGCCTTTCTTTTAACAAGGTCTTTGTCAACATGTCTGCCCCATTTTCATCTGTGTGAATTTTCTGAAGCTGTAACTGCTTCTCTTCAAACACATTTCGAATCTAGTGGTATCTAACATCTATATGCTTTCTTGGAATGAAAAGTTGGGTTCTTGCACAAGTGGATGGCGCTTTGGCTGTCACAATGTACCACATAATTTTTCTGTTTCAACCCCAATTCATGTAAGAATTCTTTCATCCACAGCATCTCCTTACAGACCTCAGAGCAGCAATATATTCTGCCTCTGTGGTGAGAGAGCTACATACCTTTGCAATCTGGATTGCCATGACATAGCTCCCCTGCAAAAGTAAGTATGAAACCTGATGTGGACTTCCTTGTATCAATATCTCTCGCCATATCTGCATCTGTGTAACCAGTCAGCATAGGTGGACCACCCCCAAAGCTTAAACAAATTTGAGCTTCCTCTGAGATATCTGAAAATCCACTTCACTGCTGCCCAATGCTCTTTTCCTGAATTTGCAAAAAATCTGCTAGCAACACCACTGCATATGCGATGTCTGGCCTCGTACATATCATCGCATACATCAAACTTCCGACTGTTGAAGCATAAGAAACCTTTTTCATTTTCTCCTTCTCCTCATCACTTGAAGGACTCTACTTTGAGCACAACCTGAAGTGACCTGCAAGAGGAGAACTAACTGGCTTTGCATTGCTCATACTGAACCTATCCAATACCTTCTCAATGTACTTTTCCTGTGACAACCATATTTTCTTGATTCTTCTATCACGTAAAATCTGCATGCCCAGTATTTGCTTTGCTGGTCCCATATCCTTCATTGCAAATGACTGACTCAGCTCCTTCTTCAACCTGTCAATCATAGACATATCTTTTCCAAGATAAGCATGCCATCAACATAAAGTAGGAGTATGACAAAATCATCACTAAACCATTTGATATACACACAATGATCTGAAGCCATTCTTTTGTATCCATTTTCAGCCATAAATGAATCAAATTTTTTGTACCACTGCCTTGGAGCTTGTTTCAGCCCATACAAGCTTTTTTTCAATCTGCAGACAAGATTTTCTTTACCTTTGACTTTGAAGCCTTCTGTTGCTCCATATAGATTTCCTCCTTCAAATCACCATGAAGAAAAGCTGTCTTCACATTTAACTGCTCTCAACCTCCAGGTCTAAACTAGCAGCAATACCTAGAGCAACACGAATTGAAGATATTTTAACAACAGGAGAAAAAATCTCTTCAAAGTCAATACCTTTCTTTTGACCAAAGCCTTTCACAACCAATCTGGCCTTGTACTTTGGTTGAGAACAATGCTGTTGAGTCTTTAACCTGAAAATCCACTTATTCTTTAAAGCCTTCCTTCCTTTTGGTAGTTCCACTAAATCATATGTGTGGTTCTTCTGTAAGGCATCCATTTCTTCCTGCATACCTACTAACCACTCCTTTTTCTGCTCACTTTCAACTGCCTCCTGGTAACATTCTGGTTCACCTGCATCAATAAGCATTATATATTCATCTGTAGAATACCTTTTGGAAGGTTGACGTTGTCTGGTAGATCTTCTCAACTGAGGCTCTGTAGGAGGTTGCTTCTGATCTCCTTCCTGCTCAACATGTCCTACAGATGAGTTAACATCTGCTCCTGCACTATTTTCTTGTATATCTCCCCCATCACCCTGATATACTGAGGAGTAACTGGATCACAGTCTATTAATCCTCCTGCAAAAGACTTAACTGACACTCCTTCTTAAAGTCTTGAAGGGTTTGATCTTCAAAAAATACCACATCTCTGCTTCTGAATACCTTTTGCTTTTCTGGATCCCAGAGTCTATAACCAAACTCATCATGTGAGTAACCAAGAAAAGCACATTCTTTTGTCTTACCATCCAGCTTGGACCTCTCAATGTATGGAACATGTGCAAATGCACGACAACCAAACACTCTCAAGTGCTTATAAGAGACATCTTTTCCTGACCATACACGCTCTGCAACATCACCATCCAGAGCTGTACATGGTGACAAGTTTATTACATCAACTGCTATCTTCAATGCCTCATCCCAAAATCTTTTAGGTAACTTGGACTGTGAAAGCATACATCTGATCTTTTCCATGATGGTGTGGTTCATCCTCTCTGCAATTGCATTATGCTGAGGAGTACCAGGAACTGTCATCTCATGCTGAATGCCATGTGATATGCAATAATTATCAAATAACCCGTGTACTCACCACCATTATCTGACCTTATGCATTTCAATTTCTTTCCTGTCTCTCTTTCAACTCTGGCATGAAACTCTTTGAAGACATTAATAACCTGATCTTTGGTCTTCAAACCATAGACCCAAACTTTTCTGAAAAAATCATCATAAAAGTGACAAAATAAAGTGCACCACTGAAACCTGAAACATTAACTGATCCACCAGGAGTTTTTGTCCTCAGAGGACCACAAACATCTATATAGACACGATCCAAAACATGCATTTTTCTAGACAAAGCAGGACTAGCAAAAGAAACTCTATGTTGCTTGCCAACCAAACAATCAACACATGGGTTCAGATGTACACCTTTGAAGTCTGGTAGAACTTCTTTGGAAAGAACTTGCAGCCCTTTCTCACTCATGTGTCCCATAGTCGTTTATGCCACAACTCCATGCTGAAGTCTTTCTCTATAGCATTCAACTGTTCACCATAAGCTTTAGCCTGCAACCTGTATAAAGTGTGACATTTCTTCCACTGGCTACAACAAGTGAACCTTTACTGAGCTTCCATTGCCCTTTATAAATCTGCTATCAAAGTCTTCATCATCAAGTCTTCCAACTGAGATTAAATTTAGCCTCAAGTTAGCCACATGCCTTACATCCTTGAGCACCAACTTACAGCCAAGATTAGTCTTCATGTGGATGTCACCCATGCCAATGATGTCTGCTGTGCCTTGATTTTCCATCTTGACAACACCAAAATTTTCAGTCTTATATGTAGAAAAAAACTCCCTCCGTGGTGTAGCATGATAAGAAGCACCTGTGTCAATCACCCACTCATGATTCTGACACTCATATGAGAAGATACCATCAGAAGTAGACAAAATCAAATAATCATCACTCTGCACAGTAGCTGTGATATTCTCCTTTGACTCTGTATCCTCCACTTCTTTTCCTTTTTTCTTACTCTTCTTAGGTTTCTTACACTGATTCTTGTAGTGCCCTTTCTCACCACAATTGTAGCAAGTAATATTTTTCTTGACCTTGATTTGCTTCTACCCTTGTATGAATTGTCTCTATTTCTAGACTTTGATCGTCCTCTATTCTCTGAGATAAGTGCCTGTGAATCAATCTGAGAAGTTGCTGAATTCTTCCTCTCAACTCCTCATTCAACAAACTGCCTGTTACTTGACTCATGGTGACAACACCGTCTGGTGCAGAATTACTGAGGGAAACTACCAGTGTTCCCAACTTTCTAGCAATGAACTTAGAAGTAACAATGCCTGCAACTCATCATCAAGAGATAATTTCATAGAGGATAACTGGTTATGAATACTCTGCATTTCATTCAAATGCTCAGCAATAGAAGCATCCTCTTTATATTTCAGATTCACTAGTTTTCTGATCAAGAAAGCCTTGTTGCCAGCTGTTTTTCTTCATAAGACTTTCTAACTTTTTCAAAGAGAGTTTGCAGAAGTCTCAGGAAACATGGTGAAAGACACTATCATCCAACCACTGCCGAATAAAACCGACTGCTTTTCGATCTAACATGATCCAAGCATCATCTGTCATTGTAACGGGCTTTGCTTTGACCCCTTCCAAAGGTCCATATAGATCCTTGCAATACAAGAGATCCTCCATCCTCGGTTTCCATATCATCCAATTGTTTCGTTCAGACTGATCATACGGAAAATATTACCGGCCTCCATGCTCGCACACAAAAATTCACAGGCTCTGATACCAGTTGATGGGAAAAAATTTATGTACGAGCAAATACTAGCAGACCATAATACGCAGCGGAATAATAAATAAAATGCAAACCACACAATCATAGAAACACCAAGATTTACGTGGAAAATCCCTTCAAGATAAAGGGAAAAACCACGGGCAAGCCAGAGAAGAAGATCCACTATAAAATAATAAATATCCAAGTCTCAAAGTCCCTTGCCAAGACTTGAGAAACAATCACAAGAGAATAATAGGGATATAAGGATTACGTCACAAAAAATATAGTCTCCTGTGTTACCTCCTTATTTTCTTCTCTTCTCTTCTTCTTCTCTGTTTTTCTTCTACAGCACCTTCACGTGATTCCTGGAGTGGAAGTCCTCCCACGTAGTCAAGCACCAAGCAGCAACCCTTCTTTCTCTTCCTTAGCAATCCATGCTCCTAGAAAAAAAGAGAAATACCCGCTATCTGCTTCACCTCTTTTTTCCAAACGGCTGCTCCTTTTAAAGAGAGAGAACAATTCGCTCCTTTTAAAGAGAGAGAACAATTCCTAACAGAAAAAGGAGTAGCGCTCCCTTTTGCCCTAATGGGCTGAATAAGTGAGCCATGGGCCCAACACTTCTAATATATGTTGGCCAAAGACTTCCTCAAAATTTTTTGAATAGTCACCTCCAACATAGACAAGTCCACTGATTCCTTCTTTCTGTCCACTAAATTGATGTCACACAGAAACTTTTTCTTATATCTTTGTTGGCTTTCATCCTATTAAAAGATTATCTCTTCAAAGTTGCCCTTAGTTTTTTTGAGGTTTTTCACTCGTATTGCTACACTATTCTGGCCTCCCAATGCTTCTTTTAGAGCCATGAATAATAGAATCCCCCTCTTCTTTATGCACTAGTCTTCAAATCTAAAAATTTTGATGGGGTATAATGTTGTGAATATGAGATTATGGTTAAGAGCAATGGAGATAGAATCTGTGTTACGTTGAACAAAGCTTTTGAAAAGAAGTTAGGAATAAGTCATCCCACTTTAGAAAGAAAACGAATCAATCAAGACAAGCAAGAGGACTATCTCTACCATTTGATTAGTTAAAATATTTTCTTTTAAGCTCTAAAATCAAGAAGGCAAAAAGACTTAATGAACAGTATAAAAGTGATACTATTTTTCTTGCATTATGGGCTACCTATCTTATCTATCTAATTTCTGGTGTCATGGAAGTCTCCTCTCATAAGCTATGGCTCTTAAAGAGACACCTCTTCCTTCAACCAACACTTCAAAAAATTATATCCTGAGTGATAAGCCATGAGGTCTATAAATCGAAGAAAAGACAATGCTCATGCAAAAAGGCTTGAGAAGTAATTTCATTGTAATGGGGATACATTTAGTCGAGCCTCATGCATTTAGATACTCTCAAGTTAAAATTTTAGTGCCTCCAATATATTAAGAGGACCTCAAGGAAAGAGACAAGAACTTGAATTCTTGGATCTAACACTACATCATACTTGGAATTGGCTATTAGCTCCTTTATCATGTGCCTTTTGGAAACTTCCTCTAGTTCCCTCATATTTCAGGATACAATAATCATCAAACTACCTAGATTTTGTCCATTGGACCAGCAGTAATCTCCTCAACTTGCTCAAAATTCCACTCCCACCTTCCAAACCCTAGCAAGCAACACATCCATTTTTTCCTAAGCAACATTGTTAGGCATGCATATCCCATGGGCTTTTCCCTAATCGATCAGCATTTGATAGGGAATTAAATGAAGGGGTAGAACTGAATTTCCCTTTCTTCTTCCTCTTAGGGGGGACTGAGTTTAATCATGACTGCATACCACCCTCACTCATGCGCTTCATCTAAGCTTAGCCGAGTCTGAATTCACCTTCCTGGAAGCATAAGTGATATTGGATGCAAAGCCAGATCCATTGGATGCTCCAAACCCAAGGTCACCTAGTATGAGGGGACACAGGGGAGATGACTAAGGCTAGATCGTCTGCCTTTTAGGCTCAAGGCTAGACTCCAATGCTGAGACTGGCCATTAGACCAAGCTAGAAGGAAGTGGAGGGGAGGTTCTGTTAACGCCCATGCGTTATATATAAAAACAAACAAACGCTCGCCCGGTTTTAAAAAAACAAACGCTTGCCCATTAAAAAAACGAATGCACGTTTAAAAAATTAAATGCCTGACTGCTTTAAAAATATCAAACGCCTCGCTGTTTTAATAAAATAAAATGCTTGATCATTTATGAAAATTTTGTAACAACAACTTTGTAATTTCTTATTTTTCTTTATTTTTCTTTGAAGATTGTTGATCGGCATCCGTTGAGATCATGCCACCAACGGCCGGGTTGTACGTTTGAGGAGAGCGTGTGGTCCATTTTCTTCGCACCAAATCTCTTTAGGGCAGTGGTTTAATCCACCTCCCACTCTTTAACTTATTTTTATTTTAAAATAATTTTCTTTTCATTGAATACAATCTGCCACACACCACAAATTTTATTTTCTAAAATATATATTTAATACACATATATATATATATATATATATATATATATATATAGTTGGAAGCACATAGAAATCATTTTCAATATCAAAGAAAATTTGTGCAAATTAAATTAATTAGGATTCATTTTTCAATAACAATCTAAAGGAGATTTGGTTTTGGATGTGATCTGATTTCTTCGTGGGTTCAAAAGTTGTTACTTTTTTTTGTTTTCATTTGCCTCTTGATCTGAATGAATAATCCGCTTTTTTAAGTGGGAGAAACATAATTTTTATCAGATCCTATCGTGATTTAAATAGGAAAAGGGAAAATATTAGATGGTTGGCCTTCCAATTTTTTTTTGTGTTTTGTTATTCATATTAAATAGTTTAGATTTTTTTATTTATGTGTGCGTTCATCTATAAATCTCGTCCATATCTTCTCATGTTGGTGATGTCAATTATAGTGTATGATGTTATGATTATTAATTATGTCATAGGATCATTTTATGCTTTACAAAATTTGTTGTACTGTTTGTTGCAATCCTAAATGTTGTTATTAAGGTGATAGTGATGGTTATTTCGCTAAGACAAGGATGGCCTTATCTAAGGCTAGTTTGGTAGTTTCTTTTAGCTAATTTTAGAATGACAAAAGAAAAAAGTTAAAATATTTAATGCGACGTAGTAGTCTCAGTATTGTGGGGGTAATGGTGCACAACATAGATTGTGGGTAGTGAAACAATTTCATGAATTCACTGCTATGCAAGTTTATGATGTTCATTTGTAGATTATATTTTATGGTAATCTTGATTTATAATGGGGACATCAGTGTTTTATTTTGAAGATTTAGGATGAATTGTAAGTGATGAAATTCAAAACGTTCTTTTTGAATTTTTGATGAAAAGGACTATCAGCAACTTTGAATAGAACAAGTAATTCAATTATCCCTCTGCTTGCAATTTAATTGCATTAGTTATTTGTTCTTTTGTTTTAGTCCTTTTGTGAAGTAGCATGGTCAATTATTGTCATTCATGTGATATAATTAGTCTTTCTCTGTTTAATGGACATTACTGCCCATATCATTAGCCCATCCATTATTTGTAATTTGTATATAAAATGCTACAAGTGGCTTGAGTTGTTCTTTTCTAATTGTGCATGCATGCTCAAGTAGTTATTATAGTTGCAGTCCTTCTGGCTGTTCAAGTAGTTAAGTTATTCAGAAATGAAAGAGAGGATACTTTAAAAATATAAGATCAAAACATAATTTGTTAGATCTTAACCAAAGGCCTTTCAAAGGCTGCGATATTTGAGATATCGATGGGGATGGGGCTTAAGCCCATATATTAGTCACCAGAGTGGACCCCTATCGTCATGGCAACCCTATGGTTAAGGTTTAAAGGGAAACGATCTCTGAGTTGATATCCGGAAGCATCGCTTTAGGAGTCTATCTCCATCCCATCCCATCCCATCCCTATGGTGTGGTACTTTATTGTGACGGTTAGGTTGAGCATAGCTCTTAATAGATCCAAGGCTATAAATTCAGCGAGGTCATGTACCCTTGGAGGATCTACCTTATTGAGTATAGCTCTTAATAGATTCAAGGCTGTAAATTCAGCGAGGTATGATTTCGTTGCACGTACCCTTGGAGGATTTACCTTAGTGAGAGTAGTCATGAGGCTACGACTATGGGACCAGAGAAAATCCCTATTAACTCTCATGAAAAATAAGGCAAGCGCATGGCCTAGATAGTGCTAACCCGCATTATGATTAGCTCATCTTCATACTGTGTGTATTTTATACTAAATGTAAGTTCAAACTTAGAAGGTACTTGCACTAAGCACAGTAAAATTTTAAAGTTTTAAAATTGCTTACTAAATTTAATAATTTATTTATTATTCTTTTGTTTTTATTTTTTTGTGGGGGATTGTTAACACCCATGCGTTATATAAAAAAAACAAACTTTCGCCCGGTTTTAAAAAACAAACGCTCGCCCATTTAAAAAAAAATATGAATGCACGTTTAAAAATTAAATGCCTGGCTTCTTTAAAACATCAAACACTTGGCTGTTTTAATAAAATAAATGCTTGACCATTTAAAATATATATATATAGGTTGACAAAGGATGAAAATTTTGTAACAACAACTTTGTAATTTCTTGTTTTTCTTTGTTTTTCTTTGAAGATTGTTGATCGGCGTCCATTGAGATCGTGCCACCAATGGACGTTGGAGTTTTGGCTTACGGGTTGTACCTTGGAGGAGAGCGTGTGGTCCATTTTCTTCACACGAGAAGGAGATCAAATCTCTTTTAGGGCAATGGTTTAATCCGCCTTATAGGCTTGACTCTTTAACTCTTTAACTTATTTTTATTTTAAAATAAATTTTCTTTTCACTGAATACAATATGCCACACACCACAAATTTTATTTTTTAAAATATATTTAATATATATATATATATATATATATATATATATATATATATATATATATATATGAATACATATATAAATTTTTAGTTGGAAGCACATAGAAATTATTTTTAATATCAAAGAAGATTTGTGCAAATTAAATTAATTAGGATTTATTTTTTAATAACAGGTTCCTCTTTTGTTCCAAGTGTCATGGATTCCCCTTATTGATTCCCCTTCCAACATGGCCTCTGCTCTCCCAAGCTAGAGCTCTTCAATGCCAAGTGCGTTAAGTGGTCACTATGATAGTAGTTCCATGCTATCTGTGGTGGAAGGGCCACCCTTTCGACCGATGTGGAAGGGAACACTCGACTCTCCTGAGGAAAGCCCGTGACCAAATATTGCGGTGTTAATCTAGCTAGAGGGGAGAAGGAAATCAGAGCCCCCTGTTAATGATTATTCTGGCCAAGGTAAGTGTGATGCCTCTTTCAATAGTTTCATAGTTGTATGATTTATAATCAAGTTAAGAAAGATGGACAAGTATTAATTGGATCCCTTTTGGATGATGGCCCAAGTTGATGTGGACCTTATCCGTCTTGCTTTCTTGTAACGAAATGGATTCGTGAATGCTGCGCATCCCAGGGCTCGGGTTATTATAATATGATATTAGAGCCATGCATCAGTCAAAAATGCAGGAGCTAAGTACCGCATAAAACAAAGTGCTCCAAGTTGATATGAACCTTGTTCGCGAAACAGGCCCGGGATCATTACAGTAAGTCCCATCTCCCGTAATCTGCTCTGATTTGAAAGCTTTATGCATTCAGGGGCGTAGGAACTGGATGCCAGCCGATCTTTGACCTCTAACCATGAGTTTGATGAGGGTCAGTGGAGCTACTCCCAGTTCCTCCATTGCCTAACGCTGGATCAGACCCCAATGAAGGTATTCCAAGTTCCCTAGGCAGAACTCCATGCTCAGCCATGGCGGATGATTCATCTACTAAAAACAGAGCTTGTTGAACTTATGATCGTTATTTGTTGATGTGCAGATTTTTAGCAAACAACCTCATTTAAGGCTGACACCAGGAAAGAACTTGGGCTTCCTGCACCTTCTTCCTCCTGAATGGTTCCCTTCTTTGAATCAATGGTAGTAGGGGGCTTCTAGGCGGCCAGGCTGCCTCCTGATCCACCCGCAAGCCAAATTTATTTTTATATAATTTTTACGACCAATGGAGAATATTTTATCACATAAGTCATGTGAAGATGTGTAAAAAACAAAGTTATTTATTATTAAATAACAAACATTCAACCACATGACCGCATGCATGCATCGCTACTAAAATATATTTTAATAACAAAATATTATCTCAGCTCAACTCAATTCAACTCATCTAAGCCTTTTTCAACTACATAAGGTCAGCTATATGAATCAACTTTCTCTACTTTGCTCTATTTAGAACTAAGTTGATATTTAAATTATAAGTAGTTATTTTTTTTAATTATTTTTACCCATATTATTTTAGGTCTATCTCTACCTCTATCCTTACCATGAATTATTAAAAGATTACTCTTTCTAACTGAAGCATTTAAAGGTTTACGTTGTATATATCCAAACCATCACAATCAATTTTCTCTTATTTATCTTTAATTGAAGCTATTCCTATCATTTCTCTTATATGTTTATTTCTAATTCTATCTTTTAAAGTTTACCATATATCCATTTTAATATACGCATTTCTGTTACACTTAATTTATTTACATATTGTTTAATATTTCCCAACACTCTGTTCTATCTAGCATAGCTAGTCTAATAGCGGTTTTATAGAATTTTTTTCAATTTTAATGGGATTCGCTGATCATACAATACTCTCGAAGCACTCATCCACTTAATTCATCATGCTTTAACTCTATGATTTACATCTTCACCTATTTCACCTTCTTGCTGTATAATTGATCCCAAATACCTAAATTTTTTACTCCTTGATATCTCTTGGCATGCAATCTTCACTGTTTCTTCATTTGTATTTCTATTCCCACTAAAATTATATTTCATGTATTCAGTTTTAGTTCTACTAATCTTAAAACCTTTAGATTCTAAAGCCTCTTTCCAAATCTCTAGCTTAGCATTTACTCCAGATTTAGTTTTATCAATCAACACTATATCATTTATAAATAACATACACCATGTGATATCTTTTTGAATATGTTTGATTAATTCATCCATAACTAATAAAAAAGATACGATGTCCCAAGCCCGAGTAAAGGAGGAGGGTTGCGTTAGGTAGCTGATAGCCAGCGTAAAATTCCATCAGATCCCTTAAAATATGAATATACTAAATAACAAAATGTTGTTATTGCTAAAAATTATAAAACCAATTAGAAATGAAAACTATTTCATCGCCGATATATAAAAGAAATAACACATCATGAAGCTATCTTTAATTACTAAATAGTTTATATTTTTTAAAAAATTTAAACATCATTAATAAATTAATATTTAGTGGTGAAACTAATTTATCATTATAAATTTGTAAATAAAATTTAAAAATTAATTATTGAAAAGAAAATTTCATTGCTAAAATGTTAGAAATTGTAATAATAATATTATGCTTAAAAATGCTTAAATTGTTGCCCAAAAATTCTACTAAAAGATGGGATTGGGAATGTTAAGTGCCATTGTGACAAAAATTAACAACTATATAATATTGCATTGCTAAAAATGATACTTTAGAGATATTTTATGATGAAATTTTTATTTTATTATCTTATGAAATTTATTAGAAATAAAATATATTTTAGAATAAGATAAACTTAGGAATGGCAATGAGGCAGATCAAAGCTATAAAGAAATTTTTATTTCATTAACTTATGATATTTATTAGAGATAAATTATATTTCCTATTAAAATAAAATTAGGAATGACAATAAAATTGGTCGGGATCAACCCGGGCTTTCCATCCCTTGCCCTATTAAGCACACTTCCCATCCCCTAAATCCGCTCCATTGTCCTACCCTTATTTTAATTTTTTAAAATTATAACGATATATTTGCAAATTTGGTTGATATTTCTTGAAAAGGTAGTTAGAAAATGTCATTCTTTAAGATTGATTAGCTATTTAGTTATATATATAAATAGAGAGATTGAGATGGATTAAGTTAGGTTTTGGGATAAAAAATATATTTCAGCTCTGTCTAGATACTAAATACAAGTTGTTAGATGTTTTTCTTGATCTTCAAATCTGATCAAAGTAAAATTACCAGCTCTAAATAAATTATCTTATTTTGTTGTAGTATTAAGGAAGTAGGGATGGCAATTTTCCCCAATATATTTAAATTTTAAATATATATTAATATATTAATATATTAAAAATAAATGAAATATATATAGATGTTTGAAATGCAATTAGAATTTGATAAATCATTTTCTATCTGCTTTGTTATTATGTTAAAGCCAATGTTTTGAAAATCGGACCGGACAACGAACCAGCTTTACATTTGGGTCATGGGTCAATCGGTTCGACCGGATAAACCGGTTTGATCGAACCGGATGATGTCATAATTAATTTTTAATTTAATAATATTAAAATAATAAAATATAAATATTAAACTATAAAAAAATTTATTTGTTGTTGTCCATGAAGGCATATTTTTACACAGCAAGCATCGGCTTAAAAAATAAAAACTCATAAAACTTAAATCCACTTGTTAAGATCAATGGGACTATGTGCTTCTGCCTGTTTACTTTCATTCGCTCTTCGGTTTTATCTCTCCACTCCTCACATACATATTATAAGCAAAGGAAATCACAAGAACTTATTTGTCCGTTTTCTCCATTCTATTTTCATATAACCGATAGTATCAGAAGACAAAAGAAAAAAAGTAAAAGAAATCAATAGACGAAGGCTTCTTGCTCTTCCAAGTACATGAGAAACATAGAGAGAGCATAAAACAAGGAACAAGATAAATTACAAAGTTGGGCAGAAAAAAAAAAAGTAAAAAACAATCAAAAGACAATAGAGGAAAAAGCATTGGGATAAAAAACATCAAAAAAAAAAAAGAAGCATACCCGAGAGGAGAGGCAGATGTAACGGCGGACGAAGGAAGATGAAGGGCAGACTGTTTTAAAAACCGTAAAAAATCTAACCCTAACTTTATTTTTTAAACTTAGAAGTTTAAAAACCGGGGTTGAACCGGTTACTCAAAACCCGGTCGGTTCAATGGGTTTTTCGATTTTCACTGGGTCATAGAAAAGTTAGCTTTAATAATAAAACCGGACCGGACGGATGACCGGTTCCCGGTTAGACCGGTTCAACCGGCCGGTCCGGTCTGATTTTCAAAACAGTGGTTAAAGCTAATGTGTTATTAGATGTATCAATATCAACTATTGGTTGTTGGCGATTGATCTGTCTTATCTAAAAAAATTATTTTTTTAATTTTTAATACATTATAAATTTAATAAAATAATTTTATTTTTATGTAAACGGACAAATGGGTATCCATCGGGTCGGGTATCCTCGTTTCTGTTCTGTTAACTATAACGGCTTAATGGGACAGGAAACGATGATATTTTTTCTAATGAAACCGGGAACGATATAGATCATCCCGGGTCATCCATGGGCCTTTGCCATCCTGAGAAGCTTGAAGGAATAAGTAGACACCGTTGAAGTTTACATAAAGTCAAATTAATGTTCCAGAGATAGGATTTAAAGTTTCGCTCCCCACAGCATGAGGGTGACCAAAATAACATGAGGATGGCTTATAAAATGGAAGATGGAGGAATATGAATTCAAGCGAGGCATTGTCGATCTTTTGCTTTGGATGGCGCATTGTCGATCTTTTGCTTTGGATGGACAACGTGCTGAGTGATGGGAATCCTTCCAAGGATCGATGGTTCACCAACCGTTGCAGGCCTAGAATGAATTAATTAAAAGATATCATTCCATGAATCGATGGTTCCGCAACCGTTGCAGGCCTAGAATGAATTAATTAAAAGATATCATTCCATGAATCGATGGTTCCGCAACCGTTGCAGGCCTATAAAAAGTCTTATGAGAGGGGTATTATTCCTCGAGTAAGAAATGACTAATTTCTTGGCTAACGTAATCAGATTAAAGTTGATAGATGTCACACTCGTCATGAAATTTTGAGCTAATCTAATGTATAACATCGACCACAAGGACGAGACCTCTCTTTTTTTTTTTTTGGTACAGACGATGATTTACACCATCTTAGGTCGGGATGGACAAGTTACATCTGAAACTAATAACTGAAACAAAATCAGAGGGCAGTAGTCCCGGTCTCTATCTCCAATACCCAGAGTGAGAAGCCACCATGGCCGCAATCTCTATCTCCAATACCCAGAGTGAGAAGCCACCATGGCCGCAATCCAGTCCGCAACAGCATTGGCCTCACAATAGACATGGCGGATCTAGATGTTGGAAGCTTCCAAGATCATAGATCGGATATCACATAAGATAGGAATAGAAGGCAAGTGGGAACTATGCTGCTGACGAATCCATCGAATAACAATAATGGAGTCCCCTTCAATGATGAGTCTGCGGGCACCAAGGGTCCGAATGGCGTAGGATATACCCGCCCAAGTCGTATAGAGCTCAGTCATAGGTACCGAGGGATCAAGAAGGCTAAAACCTCCAGCCGCCAGCATCATACCATCTGCATCACGAATAACATAAGTTGATCCAGCACTTCTGCCTCGGACACTTCCATCAAAGTTAATTTTAACAAACCATGGAGGAGGGGGCTCCCAAGAAATAAAAACCGTACGTCGGTTCGCTGCCGCAGCAGCAGGGGAAACCCAGTGTCCAAGGTTCGCAAAATCAAAAGACTCCTGATGGGATGAGTACTCAGCAAATAGGGAGGTAGACGTCCTGAGGATCCTGCGAGGAGAATGAACCATATATGAGAACACAATCTGATTCCGGGAAAGCCAAATCTGATAAGCAATATAAGCCCAGAATGAACCCCGCTGGTGAGTAACCCGTCCCAATCCCCGCTTCAGCAGTCTCAGGAAAGAAATACGGTGGGAGGCAGAACTGTCCACCCAGGGATAAGTACCAGAGAGTTGCCAAATCTGACGAGCCCTGGCACAATAGAATATAGCATGATCAATCGTTTCCTCCTCGGTACCACACATCGGGCATGTGGGCAGAATACTCAAACCTCGATGCGAGAGAAGGGAGCAGGTAGGAAAAATACCCTGAGCTAGTTTTTAGATGAAAAGTCTCACTCTAAGGTGAACAAGCAGATGCCAAATCAAATCCCACTCCCTCGAATCCTGAGGATAAGTTCTGAACATTGAGAGGAGGTCCCTCATGGGAGCACGAGACAAGCATGATCTCCTCCAGACCCTGGTATCTATACTAGCAGCTGGAGATAGAGGTATGGAAAGAATATGCCGACAGAGCTCAGTCCCGCAGAAACTTGCCACCCGATAATACGACCAGAAAGGGCAGTCCAAGGATATAAAGTCACTGACACGCATACCATGAGGAGTATTAGGGCAGATAAAAGTGGGCCACTGCGACAGAGGAAGGTCAGCAATCCATGCATCCTGAATGACATCCACCTAAGTACCATCCCCGATCATCCAAGAGGTACAATCCAGGATAGTCGAAGCATATCGACAGACCTCTTTCCAATAAAAAGAATGCCCCCGATTAGCCTGAGAAATAGTGGAAGAGTTCTAGCTACCGTACTTGGCACGCATAAAGAAACTCCACAGGCAATTCGGATCAAGAAGGAACCGGGAGGCATGCCTAGCTGTCAGAGCCTCTCTTCTGAGTAGCAGCGACTGGATACCAAGACCACCCTCAGCCAAAGGCAAACAGACAGTGTTCCAAGCCAGAAGATGAATACCGTGGCCATCCTGCCTCAAAGCCCAGAGAAAGTCACGAAAATATCTCTCAATCTTCCGCAAACAAGCCAATGGAATAGCAGTGTTAGATAATAGATAGGCAGGCATCGACGAGAGCACAGAACGGATCAGGGTAATCCGCGCCATCATAGAAAGACTAGACACTTGCCAGCCATCCAAACGATCACGAATCCGCCTCACCAGATAACTAAAATCCGAACACCGAGGCCATCTCCCAGAAATCGGAATCCCCAAATAGGACATCCGATCGAACTGAGTAGGAATCCCCATAATCTAAGATATAGCCCTCTTCATAGAAGGGGACGTCCTCGGACTAAAACAAATCAGCGATTTGCTGAGATTGACACACTGACCCGAGGCACGACAATAGGAGTGAAGAATGGAGGCAAAGATGGAGGCATTGCTGGTAGAAGCCCTCTCCAGCAGGAGACAATCATTAGTAAAAAGTAAATGGGACAGCGAAGGGCCAAGGGGACCAGCAGCATAAAGGTCAATGTTTGAAGTCCGCATCGCCAAAGAAAGCTCCCGGGATAGAGCATCGGCAGAGAGAATAAACAAGAATGGAGAAAGAGGACATCCCTGTCTTAGACCCATCGCCGAGTGGAAGAACTCCGTCCGACCCCCATTAATCATAAGAGAGAAAGACGGCCTCTGGACACACTCCATCACCCAGTCGACAAAACCTCATGGAAACCAAACTCATGAAGAGTACTACAAAGAAAGTCCCACCTCAGTCTATCATAAGCCCTCTCCATATCAAGCTTAATAGCCATGAGGCACTGACGTCCTGACGCTCGGTGCAGGTCATGCATAAACTCCTGGGCCTTGGCCTTATGATGAAGTTGAGCAAGGCTCTGAGACTGCGCAATGCTCTCCTTCTTATATTTATCGGCCTGCGCCATGGACTTCACGAGCGCGTCCACAGATTGGGAAAGCGCTTCGCGAAGGGCCATCACACCGTTGGCCATCTGTAGCAAAAGAATGTGTTAATCACAGGAAAAACTGAGGCATCACAAAGCATGTCCAAAATAAAGAAAATCCAGAGGGTTACATGGATGATGGAGACCATCACCATGTCCAAAATCATGGAGTGGCTCTGCCCCTGCATCTCCTCGTCGAACTCGGCAGTCTGAACCCTTGATAGGAGATGGGCGGCCCGCCCGGCATTCGCCATTGAACCAAGCCTGGGTGCTGGCCGCGCCGGCCCCTCCTGTGGCCCTTCGACCCGAGGGCGAGTCGAGCGGCGCGCTGATCGCTAGGATGAGCTCTCCGACTCATCCCTCTACTTCCTGGCTGCTTCCGCCCCAGCCTCAGACCTCCTATCAATTGACTCCCCCTCTCCAACAGTTGGGGAGCCCTCTCTGCCTCTGGCTCCGTGGCAGCCGGAGGGCCAATAGCGATTGTAACCTACCCCGCCTTGGGCACGTCAGCGGCAGCAGGGGCTTCCTCCTCGAGATCCAAGATCACCACGGCTGCTTCAGTGGTGGCCGGGATCTCCCCTTCCTCTACTTCGGTACCGGCCGGCCCCGGGACCACTCCTCCGGTTGGCTTTTCCTCAGCCGGCTCCTCCATGGGCATTGGAGCCGCGGGAGCTTCAGCAACTTGAGTCAGCTCGGCTTGCTCCCTTTTTTGAGCCTTCTTCGCCGGCCTCGCCGCTTCTCCTACTGCCTGCCTCTTTTGTCGCAGAGCGGCTTCAAACTTGCCGGCGAAAAATCTCATCACTGCACCAAAAAATGATAAACGTAAGAAATAGTATACAATAAACTTCGGGTCGAGATAGGAAGAGTCGAGCGTCGTGCTCACCAACCGCCAGGGCCAACTCGGCCTCAAACAGGTTCTCCTCGGATAGGAGTTCCTTGTAGCCAGGGATTTGGCAGGTGGACAGCTGGGTAAAGAGTTTTCTATCCCTCTCCCCTACGGCGGCATTGTCATTAGAGCTGGTGTTCGGCTCTCTCCAATCAGCCCTCACCCCCTCGACATGGGCGAAAAGGAATCGAGATTTTCATCCCCTAATCTTGGACGGAAGACCTAAGGGGAAGGCTCTATCTGGCCTAGCGGTGAATGCCCACCAGGCCCCCTCATCTTGGCGGCAGCGCTTATAGAAAGCCCGGAATAGTGACAGTCCTGCCCGAGCCCCTGGAAGCAGCAAAGAATGACAAAAGCGCAGATGATCCAAATTGAGTTCGGAGTCAACTGTGCTGGCACTAACCTATACCTATCTAAAGGTTCAAAAAAAAGGATGGAAAGGGAGGCGCAGCCCACACAAAAAAAAACTCCTCGTAGAGAGCGACCCGACCGGGGTGGACGGAGGTCACTCTATCTCCGGGCCCTGGCGCGGACAGGCGGATGAAACTGGAAACTATATACCTAGCCCTGATGGCCTCCACATCCTCAGGGGTCATGGTTGAGGCCACTCCCGTTGGACCTATTGGATCAAGGCCCACTGTCGGAGGTGGTGCCGGACGATAGGAAGACACAGGAACCGCCCTAATAGGGGGAGCTGAGATGGACGGAGGTTCAGTCGCTGTCGGTCGATCGCGGATGGTAATTCCACCCACCAGCCGAGGCACCTGGTTGACTGAAGGGGTTTGGTCTTCACTATCGGAATGGGAAGACTCTACTATGGGCCTCTTACCCTCCCTAACAACACGACGGTTCATGGGTAAGACGAAGGATGAAACTAACCTGAGAATCGAAAGGAACCCGAAGATAGAAGGGCTCAGGTCGCAGAGGAACTCAGAGAAGAGAAAGCTAGAAGAAAGCGCTAGCAGTGTAAAAGCTTTCCCAAGGCCCTTGGGGCGCTTTTATACCCGCATCTTCGAATGGCGACGCTCGAGGCCACGCCACGTGGCACACTTCTATTGCACCACGGGTTGTCCACCGGCAATCTCGCATGCGCCCGAGACGTGCTACTTTGATTCATCCTGAGAAGCGTGATCCCCGACCAATCGCAGAGCATAGAAAGCGGAGAAGCAATGATAACCCCCACCTTTTTCCATCCTTCGATGGGCGCCCTCATCAAGGCATCTGGCGCCAACATCAACTCCCACCTATCGCATGATTGTGAAAGATTTTCAAAGCGACACTATCTCGGGAGAACGCGCCAGCTCACCAGTTATTGAAAGCGCACTGAGGAGCAATCATTTTTTTTGAATTTTTGCGCCCCTTTCGCCCAAAGGACAGTAGACGCGTGGCCCTCCGTGCTCAGAGGCGAGAGGGTCTCTAATGTGGCTAATGCAGCCACGAGGGCAATCATGGAAAAATCAAAAGCTTAAGGCGGCCCGCCCCGACGTCTCCAAGTCGGCCGAGTCGGCCCCGACCTTCCCTGGTCAGCCCCGCTCGGCCCCGGCGTCTCCAAGCCGGTCAAGTCGGCCCCGACCTTCCCTGATCGGTCTCGCTCGGCCTCGGCGTCTTCAAGCCGGCCGAGTCAGCCCCGACCTTCCCTGGTCGGCCCACTCGGCCCCAGCGTCTCCAAGTTGGCCGAGTCGGTCCCGACCTTCCCTGCTCGGCCCCGGCATCTTCAAGTCGGCTGAGTCGGCCCCGACCTTTCCTAGTCGGCCCCCCTCGACACCGGCATCTCTAAGCCAGCCGAGTCGGCCCCGACCTTCCCTGGTCGGCCCCGCTCGGCCCCGGCGTCTCCAAGCCGGCCAAGTCGGCCCCAACTCCTCAGTCGGCCCCGCTCGACCCCCGGCATCTCCAGCCAGCCGAGTCGGCCCCGACTCCTCAGTCGGCCTGCTCGGTCTCGGCACCCCAAGAGAGCCAAGGCGGCCCCACTTTCCCGAGTCGGCCCCAAGATGGTCCTGGCCGTTCAAGCCGCAATCCTCTAACCCGCGCCGCCTGACATCGCCAGGCCCAACTACCCACCAGCCACGCCGCTGATGGGACCGGACCTAACTACCCGCTAGCTTCACTGACTGATGGGACTTGGCTCACCAACCGTCGTTTTCTCCTCTCCGATGGGACAGACCTACCAACCGGTCCAGATTCACGTAACCCCCACGAACCCCGCGAACATTCCTTTCTCACGGAACTCCACGTGGTCATGCAGGTGTCAACCACCTATAAAAGGGTAAGTCCACTCAAGGACTAGGTATGCAAACTTACATGCTCGTTACTATTACCCAGAGAGGGATCCCCCTTTTTGCGGAAGGAGCTCTTTCCGCCCCTAAAGAGCTCGCTTGAGTTCTTCCTCAGTTGTGACCTCGGTTGCTGACTTGAGCGTCGGAGGGTCCTCACTGGAGCACCCCTCCGATCTTGGAACTTTTGCAGGCCATCCGGCTCGGCGAGGATCCACCGATTAAGCTGTTCTTTTCCCGACGTTCAAGACTGGCGATCAGGTGTCATCAATTATCATGCCTTTGTCTTTATCAATAGGAAAAGGTGTTTATATACAAATGCTGAACTCAGTGAACATGAACTAACATGAATAAATAGCTATCATGTCTAGCATACCAGAAGATTTTGTGGCTTAATGTCTCTGTGGCACACTCCAATGCTACCATGAATATATGCCAATGCTCTGAAAATCTATTGAAATATCAAAACAAGATTAAAAAAAGCCAGTCCACAAAGATTCTCTCAATTGCTTCTCCAAATGATCAACTAAGATACTAGCAATGCATGTTTTGAACATGCCTTAATCTAACTTTAAAGAGCACATGGGTGTTGCTATGAACAGATAACAACAGAAATATTTTAGTAAGTGCAATACTTATTGCAAGTCTTAAAATAATTATCAATTTAATAACGCTAGCCTGTATTAATGTAAATAACATTATCGGTGCCTAATTGCATGCAACAGGAACAGAGCCTAAAAGCCATAGAAACTGTACATCATTCTTGCTCAATATACTATGACTTACAGGGAAAACAATATGGATAAAAAGCTCTCAAAAGAAAATCAAATGCAAAAACCAGATAACAACAAGGACTCATCATTCATACCCGTACATATAAAGTTTCACATATATTAACGCCATACGTTGGTTTTATTTTGTTGTAGTGTTTGACAACACGATGAGCAGTCTCAGGCACATATTTAAGTACCTAAGTTAAAGATACAATTCATGCTTCTTAGTTGTTGAAAAGAAGCAATGCTTCCGAGAAACAACATTTGGATGATCAAGAAGACGCATGGTTTGCAGCTCATGGTTCATGGTACAGAGACGAATTAGGGATGATAACTTTTTTTGTTTGACCGTTTATTCGATTGGTACCATTTTTAACGGATCAGAAATCTTCGGTCTAAACAGCTTAATGGCTAAACGGCCAAGGAATATCAGGAACGGTAATCTCTGCCCTATCCCTGTCTCTGTTAGCTTTAATATAATATATTTAAATTTTAAATTATATATATATATATATATATATATATTTAATATATTAAATTAAAAATTTAAAATAAAATATATATAGTAAAACACATTTGAATCACTTCTGAACTTCTTCAAATAAAAAAGGAGCATTGCATGGTGGTCACCACACATTACATTGATGATGATTGGTTGTTAAGAATTGTGTATTGAGTTATTAATTCATTCTTTATGACTATTACTTTAATTTATATCTATATATTAATATTGTAATGATTTGAATTTGATATGTTTGTTTACATGCCTGCTCCAACACCTCTGACGTTCTATGTGACAAACTTATGGAGACATTGTTGGATTGAAATATTGATCATAAGTTGTCTACTTTGACTCTTGATAATTGTAATACGAATGATAGCATGATTTCAAAGATGAAAAGCAAGATTGATCAAGGTGCATTTATTTTGGGAGGACAACTCTTCATATGAGGTGTGCTGTACATTTTAAATCTGATTATGAAAGAGGGGCTTAGTAAATTTGAGAGTGGAATTGAAAATGTGTGATATATCATATTTTTCTATTAATATTTTTTAATTTTTTAAAAAATTATAAATTTAATAAAATAATTTTATTTTTTATATAAACGATGTACCTAGTAGGTATCCATTTATCCGGTCGGATATCTTCATCCCGTTCCGTTAACTATAACGGTTTAACGGGATAGAAAATAAAAATATTTTTTCTAATTGAGCCATTCCGGGCCGTTGCCATCCCTGAGACCAACTCAAAAACTTCCTCCAAATGTCTAAATTGTACCACCTCGCTGATTTGAGCATTTTTTTCTGTGAGCGCAGGAGTTCAGTCAAAGCAGGCGGTTTTTCAAGCTGGAAAGGTCTCTGTCAGGTCCATGAAAAATGAATTTCATCCGTTGGTTCGAAGATCACAGAAAAGAATCAATAGGAAGACCAACTCACCGTAACCTTAATGGGGACCCAGTATCAACACGGTGCTGATAATAGAGATCGATGTAGTTGACACCAAGCCTCTTCAAGCTCGCCTCACAGGAAGTCCTCACGTATGTTGGATCGTTGAAGTAGTTGTTGGGTCCAACAATCATTTTAATTAGGTAATCCGAACAATATAATTAGCTTTTGAAATGGTAATACCTACCGATTGAACTCATCAGCTGGGTGCCAAATATTTTTAAATCAATTGTAGAGGTCAACCTCTACCAGCTAACTTTCAACTAATCTAAAGAAATTCTAAATTGAAATATTGTTAGGGAATCCATCCTGGGATTACTGGCAACCTCCAATGGTTCGGCAATGGATCGATGACACTTTGGAGGTGGCATATGTGGTGCTCAATTAATTATATGCGCAGGTGTTCAAAGGGACTGCATCCGGTCATCCACGGTTGATTGTTTGGTCTTCACAAGTTGTCCAGAGTTTAACCGGCTGAAGCTAATCCGCTTGGAGGAGGAAGGAGGTTGTTTAGCCTTGAATGGAATTACTACTGGCAACCAGCAAATTAATGATTGGCAACAGATCGATGGCATTTTACAGCTGTTAAACATGCATGGGACTCGATTCAATGCATCCTTTCATCCACGGCTGATCATCTGGTCTTCATCTTTGTGCTATGAAATCCTTTTGTCCACTAACGATTGGCAATAGATGACATTTTTGGTTGGCCTTAAATGGAATTAATTAATTGGCAACCTGCTAATTTGGTCGTAGATGACTGTTTACAGCAGGTGTATATATGGAGGTTCAATTTAATCATGCTGGTTAATTTATAGATTGCTGACAGTTAAGCAATATACAAATCGAGTACCAGTGCATTTCGAAATAAATAACATTTTTATTAGCCTTGAAATGCGATTAATGGCAACACTAATTTCGTTGTAAATGACTTTTACAGCTGGTATATATATATATATATATATATATATATATATATAATATATATATATATGGGGTCTAATTATTAAAACACGCTGGTTTATAAGTTTCTGGCAAAAAATTTTCTATTTGCATCGCTCGGAGTGCTCAGTACAACCCCCCCCCCCCCTCTCTTTTTTTTTTAAATCCTAAACTATCCTTAGCACCCCCTCTCCTCCCCTCCTTTCCTTCCTCCTCTCCTCCCTCCTTCCTAGCACCGTCCTCCACCCCTCCTTTCGGCTCTCGTCTCCTCTCTTCTTTCTGGCAGCCCCCCTTTCTCCTTCTTCCTTCCTGGCACCGCCCTCCATCCCTCTTCCTCGACTCCCATCTCCTTTCCTTCCCAGCACCGTCCTCCACCCTTCCTCGGCCCCAGTTTCCTCCTCACTCTCTGGCCCTCTCCCTTTCTCTTTGGTACGGTGCTGAGGAGGAAAGGGAAGGAGACGGGAACCGGAGGAGGGATAGGGAGTGGTGCTAGGGAAGGAGGGGGGTACTGGTACCGGAGAAGAAAGAGGGGAAGAGACGAGGATACTAGGATAATTTAGGATTTTTAAAAAAAAATTTGAAAGGGGCACTAAGCAATCCGAGCGGTGCAAATAGAAATCCTTGGCAGTCCAGCAATATTATACAAATCAAGGGTTTCACCAATAATATATTTTTAATATTTTCTTTTAAAATAGAACTTCAATTTAAACCTTTTAATGTCCTTAATTACACAACACCCTTATATTAAAGTGTATTTATTTATAACACCATTCTACAAATAATTGCATTTATAGATTATTATGCTGTTAGCTATCTACAAAAAGAAAAGAGGCCGGCAACCATTTATCTATGAAGCCAAAGTCACAGAAGTTAGGAAATACATTAGGGCTGAAACGGATCGGATAAACTCCGACCGTATCCGGATCCGTATTCGAATTATATCAAATTTGGATAGTTATTTTACTGTTTAATCGGATTCGGATACGGATTCGGATTCTAATCCAAAAAATAATCGGATACGGATACGAATACGAATTTATATATATATTTAAATACGGATACGGATATCCATTTTATTATATCTGAAAGGATAATATTTAGCTTTTTGGATTTTCATTTTTCAAATCAAAGCCCGCCACGCCAGCCCGGGCGCCGGGATGGCCCAAAGAAAGCCATTTTTAAGTTAAAACTCATAGTTCACAACGCCCGGAACGGAAGGCATGCATGATCCGATGATAGACACGTCGTTAGTGGTACGGATCACCATTAAAACAATAACATCACAACGCTCCCTACTTTACTTCGGCACGACGGCACTTCCTCTTCCTCACGGACCTCACCAGTCACCTCAGTTCTTCGCTGCAGCATAGCTTTCTTCCTATCTTCTCTTGATCTCTTCTGTTCAGTGTTCACCGTTCCTATCTTCACCGTTCTTCCTAGACTTCCTGGGATCGATCCGTGGAGGCAGCAGCGAAGGAGACGGAGTTCTTTGATCTTTCGTCTTCGTCTTCCACTCCACGTCCACATCCAAACTTCCTGGGGGCTGGGGAGCGATCCGCGGAGGCGGCAGCGAAGGAGACGGACCA
>UESW01001710.1:91122-124020 GCA_900491605.1 Calamus simplicifolius | reverse complement strand
ATATAATTTGTACATAATATAGTATCTAATACAATATTTTTACTATATAAAGTATATTATGCAAATAGGTCTTCAAAGGTATTACCGTATTATGGACATGATGACCTTCCATTTTCATGATATAAATATAATGATCACTAATGATTTTTAATTTTTAAAATATTCATACTAAATGAGGTTATGCTGGGTCAAGAGTGATCCTATCATATGGTTATGCAAATTTAGGACTAGATCTAGGCTTAAAAAATAAGCCGCTTAGCATAGCTAAAAAATTTAATATATATATTAATTATTTATGATATTTATTATTTTTAAAAAGATTTTATAAAAAATTCTTACTTTTAATTAGAATATTTCATATTTGAGTCAAAAAAATAGCCACTTAAAAAATAAAAATTTCGACCTCATTACACGCTAACCATTTGTTAGCTCATTAATTCCAGCCATGCTCCATCCTGTCTCCATGCTCATTGTTGATTGTCTCTTCCAACACATGAAATTGAATGACTGCTTGAGTATGTTAATATTTTTTTTTTTTGTGATGGAATTCTCATTGACTTGTGTGATCATGGATTTTCTTATTATATATTTTATTTTTTTTATTTTAAATGCAGTTGTTATATATCATGTCTTCTAGTGGAACCATTGAAGATGCAAATAGCAAATCAGTTGAGCCTACAAATCAAACAGAGAGGAAAAGACAAAAGAAAAAGCTAACATCTAAAATTTGGGATGATTTTACAAAGTATGAATTAGAAAAGGAAGTTGATGGAAATATTTTTAAAACAGAAGAAGCAAGATGTAATCACTGCAAAAGAATATTTAATGGAGCTAGTAGGTTGGGGACAACACATTTGAAAAATCATCTTGATAAGTGCCATTCATTTTTGAAGAATACTAATGTCAAAGGCCAACTAATGTTACAAACATCATTGCAAAAAGAGGATGGCACTTGTTCTTTGAGTACCTATACATATGATGGAGATGTTAGTCGTAAGAAGCTTATACGGATGTTTGTTATGCATGAATACCCATTTGCTATGGTTGAGCATGAAGGATTTATTGATTTTGTTAAGTCTTTAAGACCATCTTTTGAATTAAAGAGCCGCATAACCCTTAGAAAAGGGATTATGGAAACATATTTAGAGGAAAAGAAAAAAGTTTATGATATGTTTGGTCTACTTTCATGTCGGATAAGTGCAACTATGGATTTGTGGACTTCTAGACAAAACAAGTCTTATTTATGTGTGACAGCACATTTCATTGATGATGATTGAAATTTGAAAAAGAAAATAATTAATTTTATGCATATGGGAGGAAGACATACTGGAGTCAATTTGTGTAATACATTTATCAAAAATATGATTGATTGGAACATTGATCGTAAGTTATTTGTATTAACATTGGATAATGATCGTGCCAATGATGTGTGTGTCAGAGAAATCGTGGATAGGCTTCAAGGAACACTTGTATGTAATGGCCAGTTCTTTCATGTGAGATGTGCTGCACATATTATTAATTTAGTTGTGCAGGATGGACTAAAAAAATTAATATGGCAATTGAAAATATCAGAGAAATGGTGAAGATTGTTCGAAGCTCTCCACTACAGTTAGAGGAGTTTGAAAAGAGGGCTAAAGAATGTAATTTGGATACACGTAGAGGTTTGTCAATTGATGTCCCAACACGATGGAACTCTACGTACATGATGCTAAGGGATGCTTGTTATTATAAAGAGGCTTTTAAAAGATTGCAGTGTCTTGATCCATACAAATATGATATGTGCCCAACAAATGATAATTGGATAGAGGTAAAAACATTTTGTCAAGCTTTGAAAAACTTCTATAACATCACCGAGCTCCTTTCAGGCACATTATATCCAACTGCAAATCTCTTTTTTCAAGAATTTTGTGAAATTCAATTGCAAATTATTGAATGGTGCACAATCCTAAGGATCAACTTTTTCTCTTTATGGCATTATCAATGAAGGAGAAGTTTGACAAATATTGGCAGCAATCTAATCTCATGCTAGCAGTGGGTTCATTCTTAGATCCTCGTTACAAAATGAAGATGGTAGAATTTTATTACTCACAGATTTACTCTTTAAATGGAGAAAAAGAGGTCGGTGATGTTCAAAATGTTATTCGAAACCTTTATAGTGAGTATGAAAAAAAATTTCCTTCATTTTCTATTCCAATTACTCATGATATTGGTTCATCGAGAGATAGCGGATATATTTCTGATGAGTTTGATGAGATGGAAGGAAGAAAAAAAAAGTTTGCACAATTTATGAAGAAGAATGCACAGCAACAACAAATTAGAACAGATTTGGATATATATATGGAGGAATCTATTTGGCCATGGGTTGAAGGTGATGCTTTTGATATTTTAGGCTGGTGGAAATCTAATGGTCCAAAGTATCCTATCTTATCTCGGATTGCAAGAGATATTTTGGCAATTCCAGTATCTACTGTAGCTTCAGAATCAGCATTTAGTACAGGTGGACGAGTGATAGATGCATTTCGAAGTTCATTAGATCCTGATATTGTTGAAGCTGTGATTTGTCTTCAAGATTGGCTGAGATCCGAGAAAAAAGGTAACTTATTGCATTTTATACAATACTTTTTATTAGATTTAATTTATTTATAATATTTTACTATTTTTTAAAATTTCGTTTCAGGTCATATTCCTTCCATTGTTCATGATCTCAATTCTCCTGATATATTGGATAAGGTAAATGCAAATGATGTATAGTTTTTAAAAAATAAGTTATTATTTTTATTTATATATATTGAACTTTTGTACTAATAATATTCTTAACATGTTTTATTTCAGGATGATTAGAGCATTGAAGATTGTCATATGATGTTATTCAATGATTTATGAACTTTTTACTTAATAGTTTATGAAATACTTCTTATGACATTTGAGTTTATGAGATGCATTTAAGATTTATCGTCAACAAAAACTTTGAGCTTGTGTGGGCTGTGATAATATTTTGAGCCTATTCAATTTAATTTGGCAATGATGATAGGGACTTCCAATTTGTTTTGATGCTCAATGTGTGGGCTGTGAAATCATGACTTGGAGGGCATTTCTAAATGCAATCGTTGTGATTTGTGAAGCATATGTTTGACACTGAAATCATGACTTGGAGGGCATTTCTAAATGCAACCGTTGTGATTTGTGAAGCATATGTTTGACACTCTATCTGAGCAAGGGCCATGATGTTAGGCAGATTCATAGCATTTCCTGACTCGGATGCATGCAAATTGTAACCATCAGAAATAACAGCTGATAATGTCTTTCTGAGCCAACTCAAACTATGTCCCTATATCAGATAAGTTACTAGCGTCTTGGAGGATATTTATTCATTTCCTTGATCATGTCTGTGATATATTTTCAAGAATCATACGTCTTTGATCAGGTCTGTGCTATATTTTCAAAAATCATACTTCATGGATGCTTGACAAATTACTTATTTTAAGCCTAGCCCCTTGATATGATTATTTATATATTATAAAACTTGACCTTTGTCCTATGTTTTTGTTCCTTTGTGTTCTTCAGGTTGGTAATTGTTTGGGCACTTTGATCAAAACTTTCAAGGCTTCTTTCCTGCCATTCTTTGGTGAACTTGCTATGTACATAACACCAATGTTGGTAAGTCCTAAGAAACATGCTACTTGTATTTCTTAGTAGTACTCAAGAAAATATGCTTGACATTTTGCTTTTCCTGTTGTATTTATGCATTTTTTGTATTAGTGAATTGCAAATTCTTATATATGTCTACATTTCCGTGAAAATTCTTGTTCAATGCTTAATGATTTCCACCTCAAATATTTTAGATCCTGTTACACTGTTGCTTAGTTAGATTTGTTGTGGATTTCAACTTCTTTCAAGTTTATTAAGAGAAGATTTATGTAGCCATATTCTTATTGCCTATGTTTTGTTCTTGTGGTAGACAGTTGGGAGTTTAGTGGCTTCTTTAGTATTCTTTATTTATTAACTCTTTCACAACTATTCATCATATAATACCATCGTGAGATCATAGAAATTTCTATCTTTATATCCGTATCCGTATATAACAAATATGGATATACTTGATATCCTATTCGTATCCGTATCCGTATATAATAAATATGATATGCTGGATATCCGATTCGTATCCGTATCCGTGTATAATAAATATGGATATGCTGAATATCCGATTCGTATCCGTATCCGTATATAATAAATATGGATATACTTGATATCCGATTGTATCCGTATCCGTTTAGAATAAATATGGATATGAATTTTAATATCCGTTTAGTATTCGTATCCGTATTCGTATTCGTTAAAAATATGAATAAAATATGAATATATTACTATTCGATCCGTATTCGATCCGTTTTCAGGCCTAAAATATATCCTCGCGCCAAGCCTCTTCAAGCTCGCCTCACTGCAGGAAGTCCTCACGTATGTCGGATTGCCACGTACCATCTTACCATCAGAAAAGCTGAGCCCAAATTTGGTGGCCAGCTGCACCTAGCTTCTCCCTCATTCCCCCCCTTGCAGAGCCTAAACCAAACACCACGAAGGCATCAGAGATGGACGCGTACATACCCAGGTCACCAGCAACCAGAAGTTTTGATTACCATGTTAATATAAAAATATAGTCCTTTATATTAAACTCCGTCTTAATTAAAATATATATTTTTTATATATAAAATAATATAAATAATATTTTAATTATAAATATAATTTTTTAATTTAAAAAATATAAAAATATAGCCTAAAATATTAGACTATTTTTTACTAAAAATATAATCTTTTTTTTAGTCTTTCATGAATACAATCGTGTAGATAGTTTTTTTTTAACTTTTTATAATAATAATTGTTGCAAATTCAGTCTTTCATGAATACATCAAACACATCGAAATAGATTGCCATGTCATGTCATACACAACTAATTGCAAGCTGGTGTTATCCAAACCCACTTTCTTCATAGCAATAAGCAGCATGCTAACATTTTTACTAAAGCTTTAGTTGTGTCCTTTTTTTTTTTTAGCTTCTCAATAAGTTAGGTGCCATTGATTTGCATATCCCGACGGTGGATAATATAATAACTTTTTCTGTATATATCCAAATCTTATAATTATATTATTAATTTATTATTTTGTTTTTTTCGATGTAGCTATATTTGTATGGTAGCCATTCCTATATATATATAATATATCCTTTGAGTTCCAATACAATTTTTGTTTTATATTCTTATTTTTGGCACTCTGGATTGAATCGATTGTTCACCAACCGTCGCAGGCGTAGAATGAATTAATAAAAGTGAAATTGAGCAGTTAACGTAATTAGCGTGTGCGATAGCGTCAGTTGCTCTTCAATTTGCCGTAAATTAAAGCATGTTTCTGCTCCCGGCCCGTCCAACGGCTGCCACATGACACCGCGGCTGAATAAATGTTAAAAAAAAAAAAAAAATAACTACTTTAGCTTCACAGCTTACGATGCCAGAACAGCGAACGGTGCTTGTTCGGTGAACAATTTCGTAGAAGTACTCAACCCCGCCACATGCGGACGCCACCATATAATTATTCCATCGCATGGCGTTTGACGCGGATTGCGCCCCGAACTGGTCCATGTCAACGGTGGATCCTCTCTCCAACGCCAAGAGCCATCACTCATGGTCTATAAATTAAAACTGGGAGGCTTCTATAAGTTCTAACAACAGCAGCTTGCAGTACTGTGCTCTCTTTTGAGACTCCGAGGAGGTATGGATTCGTTTCTTATTAAGAGACTTTCTCTCTCTCTCTACCATCTCTTTCGTTCTCTTTTGTGCAATGATGGTCTCGGTGTCGGCCACCGAATCCTTGGACGGATTCAAGCTCGGTAGCGAGAAGATGACCCATCTGCACCTATACTTCCATGACAACATCTCCGGGCCCAACATCACAAGCGTGCGGGTTGCGCCGGCGGGAAATGCATCGCGACCGCTCACCTTCGGAGACATCGCCGTGATTGACGACCCGCTGACGGTAGGACCGAGCCCAAGTTCGAAGCTGGTGGGACGAGCTAAGGGATCCTACGCGCAAGCATCGCAGCAGTCTCTCGAGCTGGCACTGACCATGAACTTTGTGTTTGTGGCTGGAGAGTACAACGGAAGCACGCTAACGATAGTGGGGTGGAACCCTATCCTTCATACGACGAGGGAAATGCCAGTGGTCGGAGGGACCGGGATATTCCGGCTTGCCCGGGGATATGCTATCGCCAAGACTTTCATTTTTAACCTGACTTCTGGGAATGCAATCGTTGAGTACAATGTTTACGTGCTGCATCACGGATACTGATCATATGGTTGCATTTGTCCTTTGTTATACAGCCACTAATTGCCAGCTTAATTAATTACGTAGGCGCAATAAGAGGCTTGGTCAGTGGCCTGAATGAAGCTTGTGCGGATATATATATATGGTCTGCATTGTGTTTTTATTTTTTCCGTGGAACGTTAATTGCATTGTGTTTGATACCATAAATTACCAATTAAAAAGATGTTCCAGCTGCGTATAGATTTTTAATTATTCTTGAATCTGTCCATCGATCTGGACTTTGTATTAATTCGCGGATTAATTAATGGTATACTTTGATTTGATTCATTAATTAATGCCTTTGTGTGTGCATATATATAAATTGGTACAGTTCTATGGTTTGATTTCATTCATGGATTAATGGAAGCATGCTAAATAATTGAATTTTGATTCCATATTATTAAAAATGTAAGTTAAATCAAAAGTATTAGAATGGATTGTTAATTCAATTTATATAATATTCTTCAGAACAGAAGTTGTACAGGTACTGGCTTTTTATTCCTTTATTTACAAGATTTCAAGGGGTTGTTGATGATGTGTTCTTTTTATTTTTTAACTGACAAATTATGTTTAAACAAAAATTGTAGCTCTAGCGCCCTTGATCCAATTAGATTTGCCCATCAATCTAATAATTAAATCATATTTTAAAATGAGGATGAAAAATATTAAATTGATAACGTCATAGTATTTTGGACATTAGTGGCGTGGATCCAATCTTACTTTCATTCCAATTTTGACTAAGCTTCCCCCAACCTCGTCTAAATATAAATCTATCTCCTAAAGATGCTGCTTAAATTAATATGGTATAGACATTGACTAATAATTGAGTTTGACCCCGATTAATTAATTCTTGAAAGAAGAGTATTAGAAAGACATCATTTTATCGTAAATCTATAGTATAACCATCTACACGACTGCAAATTATGAGATGTTGAGTTTCCAATATTTCTTCCTGGGTTTCGCGTCTTCCATTAGGGAGAGCACTTGTAACAACTCATAATTTTATCTAAAAAAAATAGGTTGAAAGCTATTATTTTATTTCTTAATCCTACATAAATATCTAAGGTTGTGTTTGATAGATTACCGATAATTTAAAAGGAGCATACCAAATAATTATATTTGGTATGTATTTTTTAATGACAATTTATCTTGTAGTGGGAAGGGATATATATATGTTGAGGGGTAAAATCGTCATTACGTTAATATCCGTGCGAGGCGGTTAAGGCTGACCTCCTCCCTTCATCCCTCCGGGCTTCCATAGCTCGGCTCCCTCCGGGCTTCCGTAGCTCGGCTTCTCCGGGCTTCCATAGCTCGGCTCCCTCCGAGCTTCCGTAGCTCGGCTTCTCCGGCTTCCATAGCTCGGCTTCTCCGGGCTTCCATAGCTCGGCTCCCGGGCTTCCGTAGCTCGGCTCCTCCGGGCTTTCATAGCTCGGCCCCCTCCGGGCTTCCGTAGCTCGGCCCCTCCGGGCTTCCGTGGCTCGGGGCTTCCAGCTCGGCTCCCTCCGGGCTTCCATAGCTCGGCTCCCTCCGGGCTTCCCTAGGGCCCCTCCGGGCTTCCATAGCTCGGCCCCCTCCGGGCTTCCGTAGCTCGGCCCCTCCGGGCTTCCGTGGCTCGGCTCCCTCCGGGCTTTCATAGCTCGGCTCCCTCCGGGCTTCCATAGCTCGGCTCCCTCCGGGCTTCCGTAGCTCGGCTTCTCCGGGCTTCCATAGCTCGGCTCCCTCCGGGCTTCCGTAGCTCGGCTTCTCCGGGCTTCCATAGCTCGGCTTCTCCGGGCTTCCATAGCTCGGCTCCTCCGGGCTTCTCTAGCTCGGCCCTTCCGGGCCTCCGTAGCTCGGCTTCATTTGCAATCCGAAACCTAAACGCTTACCTTCGCGGAACCTGAGGCGGGAGAGCCCAAGCCTATCGAAACGGCATCCTAGACAAGGAATCATGTCGGGACGTGCCCTAAAGCCTATCATAACCGCCCCAGGCCTACTCAACCAGATCTCGAGGCGTCAAGGAGCTCTCCCAGCCGTCAATCTCTGAACAAACAAGATACGGATTCTAACGGCCCCACAACGGCCTGATTCTGTCCGTCTCCGTATCGTAACAACCTCCGAATCTTCCAAAAGGCGCTCAAGACCCAAACGACAGTCTATAAATATCAGTCTCACAATTCCCCCAGGTACGGAACTCGGTACGCACACTTGCGCCCTTGCGCCCCCACTCTCACTCTCCTCTCTCCCGGCAGCTCGTCGGTGCTCCCGCCCTCTGGAGCCTCCGATTGGCCGCCCCCGGAGAGGTCTCCCGGAGAGATTCACCTCCCCACTGTCTGGTTGATCGCCGATTTCTTCTCCACTGACTTGAGCGTCGGAGGGTCTTCCGTGGAGGACCACCCCCAGCGTCCCTCCGCGTATGGGCTTCTTTTTGCAGGTCCGCCGCACCCCTCTCCCTGGAGATCGACCGCGCCCGAGTCGGAGGACGGATCCCGGCGGCAACAGATTGGCGCTAGAGGAAGGGTCTCAAGTCCCATTAAAACTTAAAGAAAGGAGACAAGGATCTAAATCCGGAGAAGAACCTCTCCAATGGCCAACCGGAGGAGAGCAGCCTCTGATGCCCAAGATCAGGTCGCTTCCAGAGGCCTGATCCGACTGGCGCTGCAGCGCCATAACCCCCACCGGTCGAAACTCCGTCACCGCCTGCTATCCCGGTGACCCAAGACCAGTTCGCTACGCTGGTCCAACAGGTCCAGGACCTCACCCACCTGGTTCAGGAGCGCCTTGTAGCTCCTCCTGCTTCATATCCCCGAAGGAGGCGGCGATTTCTTCCTCGCCGGCGACCTCCTCCTCTGACCCGCATGAGTCAGCGGATCCCCCACATCGCCCCAGGGGGGACAAACCGGTCCCTCGAACCGGTTACGATAGAGATCCCCCAGATCTCGGCGAGCCCGCTCCCTCTCCCCGGCGACGTCTCACCATGACTCCACGCCGTCCTTGCAGTTCTCGAGCCCAGCTCCTCCTCTCGGCGGTGAAGAGGAGATCCGCCGTCAGATCCAGGAAATGCGTCAGGAGCTGGACGCCGCCAAGCAGACCCATCTGCCCCAGCCCAAGGCAGAGCAGGGCATCCCTTTCTCTAAGGGAATCATGGAGGAAGTGATTCCCTCCCATGTCAAACTGCCAGCCGTCGAGCCCTATCACGGCTCCACCGACCCGGACGACCATCTCAGCAGCTTCCGGTCAATAATGATGTTCCACGGAGCATCTGACGCGATCCTCTGCCGAGCCTTCCCGTCCACCCTCAGAGGATCCGCCCGAACCTGGTTCAATGCCTTGAAACCGGGTTCCATCGAATCGTTCGACGAGCTGAGCCGCCTTTTTATTGGCCAGTTCGTCAGCAGCCGCCGCCATCGACGAAGATCCGACTCCCTCTCCGAAGTCAAGCAGAGAGAGGGGAGTCCTTGAGGAATTATCTTGGCCGTTTCAATAAGGCCATGCTAGAGGTGGACCACCTTAATCACAAGGTGGCTATGTCCGCCCTGGCGGGGGGAGTTTCGAAGGAGAGCGACTTCTACCTGGCAATGGAGGTCAGCTACCCCTCATGTCTGTCTGATATGATGGCCCTTGCGGACAAATACGCTAGGGTCGAGGAGTCGCGAAGGGTGGCCCGCGCTGAGCAAGCAAGAAAGAAGCAAGAGCCCAAAGTCCCCGACAGACACCGTCCCGTCCGTCGACCAAGTCCGCCTCGCCGCCAAAGAGCCCCTCCGCTGCCGCCAAGGAATCGCTCCCGGAGTCCTCCCAGGCGATTCGATCGCTATACTCCGCTGACTGTGCCCCGGGCGCAGATCCTCATGGAGATAGAGCGCCAACTTCCCCGGCCAGTACCACTCCGAGGGAACCCGACCCGAAGAGATCCCGCCAAGTACTGCCGCTACCATAGGGAGCATGGTCATGACACCGAAGAATGCTGGCAGCTGAAGAATGAAATAGAGAGATTGATCCGGCGGGGACGGCTAGATTAGTTCAGGAGGGCACCCGAGCCGCAACAGCAAGGAGGTGACCGCCAGCCCGAGCTCCCACAACTCCCTCCTCCACCAAATCCGCCCGTGGTTGGCCGTATCAACATGATTGAGGAGGCCGGCGGATCGAGCTCCAGGGGCGACGGTGATGCACCGGTGCCGAAGAAGGCACGCACCGGCGAGCTCTCCTTCTCCGACGATCTCCTGGGAGTACAACTCCCCCACGACGACGCATTAGTTGTATCCCTTAATTTGAACAATTATGATGTAAGCCGAATCCTTGTTGATAGTGGAAGCTCGGTAAACGTTTTGTACCTCGGAGTGTTTACCAGGATGAAACTGCTCATGGAAAACCTTCGAGCCGTGGATTCCACCCTGATGGGATTCACCGGCGACGTCATTACCCCGGAAGGGGTCGTCACCCTGACGGTTCGTGCGGGAACCTAGCCCCTTGTGACTATTGTACAGACCGATTTCCTGGTGACCGACCTCAGATCCCCATATAACGCCATATTCGGCAGACCTGGCCTGATGTCCCTCAAAGCGGTTGTCTCTATCCCACATCTGTCTATGAAGTTCCCCACCGAGCGAGGAGTTGGAGTGGTTCGGGGAAGTCAAGCCATGGCTCGGCAATGTTTCGTTACGAGCCTTCAGTCTAGAATGTCCGAAGTTGATGGGTTAGACGCTCGTGAGGACTTCACCGAACAACGAGGAGAACCGGCAGAAGAATTGGAGGAAATACCGCTGGACGAAGCTCGGCCCGACCGAACCACAAGAATCGGGTCGCTACTCAAAGGAGAGCCTCGGCACAGATTGATCAGGTTCCTCCAGAGCAATGCCGACATCTTCGCCTGGACCGCCTCCGACATGCCAGGAATCAGCCCCGAGGTCCTCATCCACCGCCTCAATGTGGACGAGAGGCACCGGCCCGTTAAGCAGAAGAAAGAAGCTTCGCCCCAGAGCGGCAGAAAGCCATTGAAGAAGAGGTCGACAAGCTCATAAAGGCCAACTTCGTCCGAGAGGTAAATTACCCGAACTGGCTGTCAAATGTCGTCATGGTGAAAAAGTCGAACGGCAAATGGAGGATCTGCATCGACTTCACCGACCTCAATAAAGCCTGCCCAAAGGACAGCTTTCCCCTCCCTCGGATCGATCAGCTCGTGGATGCCATCTCAGGCCACCAAATGCTGTCATTCATGGACGCCTATTCCGGCTATAACCAGATCCGAATGGCCCCCGAGGACGAAGAAAAGACCGCCTTCATAACCGATCGAGGTACCTACTGTTACCGAGTTATGCCTTTCGGTCTTAAAAATGCAGGGGCAACCTACCAGCGGCTGGTCAACAAGGTGTTCAAGGAGCAAATCAGCCGGAACATGGAGGTGTACGTGGACGACATGCTAGTTAAAAGCAAGGAGGCGTCACAGCATGTCGAGGACCTCTCGGAGAGCTTTGCAACGTTGCGCAAATATGGAATGAAACTCAACCCGACCAAGTGCGCCTTCGGCGTCAACTCGGGGAAGTTCCTCGGCTTCATGGTCTCCCAGCGAGGCATCGAAGCTAACCCCCAGAAGATTCAAGCTCTCCAACAAATGACGCCCCCTGCATCTATAAAGAAGTCCAGCGCCTAACCGGGAGGATAGCGCCCTTAACCGCTTTGTGGCGCGGTCGGCCGAGAGATGCCTCCCCTTCTTCAAAACTCTCCGATCGGCCAAAAACTTCCAGTGGACTCCCGAATGCCAAAGGTCGTTCCAAGATCTCAAGAAGTACCTCGGCTCGCCCCCGCTCCTCAGCAGCCCGACCCCAGGAGAGGCCCTATTCTTGTACCTGGCTGTTTCGGAGAGCGCGGTTTGTTCAGTGCTAGTCAAAGAAGAAGGCAAGATCCAGAAGCCGATCTACTATGTGAGCAGGCTGCTCCGCGATGCAGAGACGAGGTACAGCAGGATTGAAAAGATGGTGTTGGCCTTGATCACCTCAGTTCGGAAGCTACGGCCGTATTTCCAAGCACACTCTGTAACGGTCCTAACTGACCAACCCATCAAAACGGTTGTCCACCGTCCCGAGACATCGGAAGAATGACCAAGTGGGCCGTCGAGCTAAGCGAGCATGACATACATTTCCAGCCTCGCCCAGCCATCAAAGCCCAAGTACTGGCCGACTTCCTCCTCGAGTGTACCATCCCGGAGGACGGTTCTGCCCCAGACTCCCCTGAAGAGCCAAAGTCCAGAGCCCGGTGGCTCCTCCACGTCGACGGGTCGTCCAATGCCCGTCACTCCGGTGCGGGTCTGGTTCTCACCAGTCCTGAGGGGATGACCTTCGAGTACGGCGTCCGATTCTCCTACCCAGCTTCCAACAATGAAGCCGAGTATGAATCCCTGTTAGCTGGTCTCAGGATCGCCCGCAACCTAAAGGTGGAAAAACTCAGCGCCTTCACCGACTCTCAGTTGGTAGCCGGCCACGTTCGGGGAGAGTTTGAAGCTTGGGAGCCGAACATGATTCGGTATCTCCAGGAGGTGCGTAGCTTGCTTCCTCATTTTTCTGAATTTGAAATTATTCAAATCCCCAGATCTGAGAATGCCCGTGCCGACCTACTTTCCCGGCTGGCGACCACGGAATCAATGGATGCCGAGCAAAAATTCCACCTGGAGACTCTGGAAAAGCCGAGCATCACGGAAGCCGACCGAGTGATGCAAGTCGAGGCCGAACCATCCTGGTTCGACCCAATCCTCAAGTTCCTCAAAGAAGGGTCGCTTCCGTCCGACCGAAGAGAGGCTAGGAAGCTGAAACTGCAGGCCACCCATTATGTAGTAATTGACAACCAACTTTACAAGCGGTCGTTCTCCATGCCGCTGCTTAGATGCCTTCGCCCATCCGAAGCAGACTATGCTCTGCGTGAGGTGCATGAAGGAATTTGCGGCAACCATCTGGAAGCCGATCCCTATGTCACAAGGTACTGCGGCAGGGCTACTACTGGCCGACCATGCAAAGACGCGGACGATTTAGTCCGAGCCTGTGACTCCTGCCAGAGACACGCAAGCATCCAAAGACTCCCTTCCGCCGAGCTAGTCTCCATATCCTCCGCTTGGCCCTTTGCCAAATAGGGGATGGACATCCTCGGCCCATTCCCGCTTGCGACGGGACAGCGGAAATTCTTATTTGTCGCCATCGACTACTTCACCAAATGGGTTGAAGCAGAAGCGGTCACGCAGATCACCGAGGCGCGGGCCCGAGACTTTGTGTGGAGATCCATCATCTGTCGATTCGGCCTCCCCCACACCATAATCACCGATAACGGTAAACAGTTTGACAACTCCAAATTCCGCCAATTCTGTGAGGAACACGAAATCCGCCACCACCTTACCTCGGTCGGACACCCACAAGCCAACGGAGCGGCCGAAGTAACCAACAGGACCCTCCTCCAGGGAATTAAAGCTCGCCTTTCCAGAGCCCAAGGCAGATGGGCCGATGAGCTACATCATGTCTTGTGGGCCTACCGAACTACCCCGAGAATCCCAACCGGCGAGACTCCATTCCGATGGCTTTTGGCACAGAGGCCATCATCCCTATGGAAATAGGCCTCCCATCATTGCAGGTGGAGAATTATTCGGAGGAAGCCAGCGACGAGCAACTCCGCACCAACCTCGACTTGGTAGAAGAAGTCAGAGAAAAGGCCCGAATCAGGACGGCTGCTTATCAACAGAGGGTGGCTCGGTACCATGCCTCCCGGGTCAAGGGGAAAGCTTTCCTACCTGGCGACCTTGTCCTCCGGAAAGCTTCTGTATCCAAACCTCTGGAGCAGGGAAAACTGGCGCCAAATTGGGAGGGCCCGTATCAAATAACGGAGATTATTGGACCAGGAACCTACAAGCTGCAGGATCTGGATGGGAAGTCCATTCCCCGGACTTGGAACGCTGACAACCTTCACAAATATTATCAGTAGGGTATGTCCTCTTTAAATTCATTTTTTGCATGCCTCACCGCACGTTCCTGCTTATCTGTTTCCTCAAAACCTGTCGCATGAGTCATTATGCACCATGTTGTTATGAATTGCAAGGAGAAACAGATACTGCTTACCAATCCTCGGCACAACCGAGTTGTCTGTTTGAGCAGGAAATCTCCGAACCTTGGCAGGGCCAAGTAAAATATTTCTCCGAACCTCGGCAGGGCCGAGCAACAAATCTCCGAACCTTGGCAGGGCCAAGTAAAATGTTCTCCGAACCTCGGCAAGGCCGAGCTACAAAATCCCCGAATCTCGGTAGGGCCGAGCTACCAAATCTCCGAACCTCGGCAGGGCCGAGCTACAAATTCTCCGAACCTTGGCAGGGCCAAGTAAAATGTTCTTCGAACCTCGGCAAGGCCGAGCTACAAAATCCCCGAATCTCGGCAGGGCCGAGCTACCAAATCTCCGAACCTCGGCAGGGTCGAGCTACAAAATTCTCCGAACCTTGGCAGGGCCAAGTAAAATTTCTCCGAACCTCGGCAGGGCCGAGCTACAAAATTCTCCGAACCTTGGCAGGGCCAAGTAAAATGTTCTCCGAACCTCGGCAAGGCTGAGCTACAAAATCCCCGAATCTCGGCAGGGCCGAGCTACCAAATCTCCGAACCTTAGCAGGGCCAAGTAAAATGTTCTCCGAACCTTGGCAGGGCCGAGTCAAATGTTCTCCGAACCTCGGCAGGGCCGAGCTACAAAATTCTCCGAACCTCGGCAGGGCCGAGCTGCAAAATTCTCCAAACCTTGGCAGGGCCAAGTCAAATGTTTCCAACTTCGGCAAGGCCGAACGACAGGTTCCCTAAACCATAATGGGAGAAGGTACAGATTCCCCGAACCTCGGTCAAAGCCGACCCACGATAATTCGGGCTCCGGCAAAAGCGAAGCACAAAAATATCAAACTCCCGATCTAAGCAAGGAGCATATTTCGCCGAACGACCTCTGAACCACCGCGCACGAACCTCGATTGGTTCGGGCGGCACGAGACCCTCGTCTAAGGACGAGCGGAACACTTTTGGCACCCCACGGGCAATAATAATAACAAGCTCGGCACAGAAAAGATAGAGATCGAGAAACAGAATATAACTCTCTTTATTGCCAATCACGATCAATTACAAATGCCTCACAGGCGTTACAAGAACATTGAAATGCATAAAGGCAAATACAAAACTCGGACAACTGCTCCAAAGCAGACCTAGATAGCTGTGATGTTCCAACATCCGGATCGATAAATCATGCAAACCACGAAACGGCCAGTCCGCCTGGACGGATAATAAAGATGACCCTCCACGGCCTCGGATGAATTAAAAGATCCAAAAGGAGCATGGCCCGTGGGTCCAAAAGGGGGCATGGCCCGTGGATGCTGATTCTGAGGATTCGAACAACCCAGCCCGCTCCCCTAGGAGGGGGTGCTGGATCGCAGGCCACCGCTCGGACGAGAGAACCGGGGACCATCCACCCCGGTTGCTCCCATATTTTCCCTCCCGTGGCAAGGATTCCCCTCAGAGAAGAGACGGGAACCCAAGCCAGCGAAAAAAGGAGAGTCTGCGCGTGCTACGGGGGTGTACATACACTTCCTACCGTAACTCCCCATAGCAAGCCGCATATATCGCACCAGAAGCACATATGTGCGCTCCCCGTGTGATCTCTGCGCCCCCCTTGTGCGCTCTCCATGTGATCTCCGAGACTCATCCCCTAAGGGCGAGCCGTTCTCCAGCAGCTCCCCGGTCGCCCCAGCTATCCGGCGGCAAGGAGCCTGTGAGAGGAAAAGTCACCCTTCCACTCATAGCAGCAGAGAAGTGAGCATGGTAGAAGCTCTGATGGGAAAGGCACTTTGAGGATAACCAAGCGTGACCCCTCTTCCCCTTCTTATAGGCATAAAAGAACCGGGAACGAGCTACCCAAGCTGTGAGTCCCGAAATTCAAACTTCCAAGCCGTGCCTCCACGTGGCCTCTCAAGATTGGCGCAGCACCGCATTGCGCGCCAAGCCCACCGCCTGGTTATGATGCGTACGAAGATCTCCTTCTGATCCCGAATCACTGTCATTTAATACGGGTGATCGCCAGCCAACACCTCGAAAACTGGCGGGCCCAGAGTATCACCCTTCGAAAGCGACGTCCTCCAATGGCGATCAATTGCGTATGCAACAAAGCAATCCGCATGGAAAAGAGACCTTCTGAAAAGCTCTAACACAGCTTTATTCCCCCCACTACGCCGTATCATCAGTTCTGGTGAAATAAAAACCGAATCACCTGCGGAGCAGCAGGGCATTGACAGAATGGTAAAAGGCGCGAAGACCTTTTCGACTGTCGGCCCCAGCCGACCTATTTTGTCTGTCGGCCCCAGCCAACCTATTTTACCTGTCGGCCCCAGCCGACCTATCTCGTCTATCGGCCCCAGCCGACCTATCTCGTCTGTCGGCCCCAGCCGACCTATTTTGTCTGTCGGCCCCAGCCGACCTATTTTACCTGTCGGCCCCAGCCGACCTACATTGCCTGTCGGTCCCAGCCGACCTATTTTCGCCTGTCGGCTCCAGCCGACCTGTTATTCTTCGTCAGCCCAGGCCGACCCGGTTTGCCCATCGGGCTTAGCCGGTGCGTTTCCTTCAATCTCGAGGTAAGAGTGACCAAAGGGCGTCAGTAAACCACAAGTCGCTCGCAATCGAGGCGGAAACAACAACAAGGTCACACAAGGAAAACGCTTAAGTGGAAACGGAAAATCCGTTTATTAAGAAACGTCTGACTAACGTCTAAAAGATGAAATACATGAATGGCCCCTAAGGATCGGAGCCGCACCAGCTTTGGAGGAACCCTCAGTAGCACCTACAGAAGCGCGGCTAGACTCGCCCTTCTCTGACATTTTTACCCCCTCTGCGGCAGTGTGCGACCGTCCCTCAGAAATTGCAACTTCGCTGGGACCAGGGGCGGCGCCAAGTTCGGCATCAGAAACGTCGACATATTCGTCTTCGTCCTCTTCTTCAGACTCGCCATCATCGGGATCTTCAGCGCTCAGAAAAGAAAGGTCCCATTCCGGGTGCTCGCTGAGAATCTGTTGCTTGCACTCCTCCTTCCCATGATGGAAGGCGTCAACGCTGATAGCGTCTTGCCTCCCCCTGAGTATGGCATGCTGCGTCTTGGCCTCCGCCGTCTGTTTCTCAGCCTCAATCACCTGGGCCTCCAGGATGACGTTTTGCTCCTCGAGCTCGCTAGCCCGCATCTCAAGCTCCGAGCTCCTATTGCGAGGGGACACGAGCTCACCTTGAAGAGCCCAAACCTCCGACTCCATCTTCGCCATCTGAAAGACCCAAAATCAAATCAGCATTGCGAGAACCCAGTAGGGAAAAACAGAAAGGGTAAAATAAGAGCGTACCTCCCCCTCTCGCTCGGCCAACCTCTGGGCCAACTCCTCAGCCTCACGTCTGGCTCTTGTCCTATCAGCCCCGACCAGCTCAACTCTCTCCTGCAGACTGCCGATCTTCAACTGCTTGGCTCCAATTGCCTCCTGAGCTTGGGTTAGCTCGTTGTTCACCCGAGCTATCACCCCTTGTTGCCACTTAGCGCTCTCTTTCAAATGGGCAATTTCGCTATCGCGGCGCTTCAGTCGCTCCTCCACCTCACCAAGCATCCTGGTTAAACGCTTCCTCTCGTCTGCAGCCTCTCTCCCCAGCCGACCTATGCTCTCATTATGTTCTTTCTGCATCGCCTTCACCTCCAAGGAATGCTTTGACTCAATCCTGGCCAACTCCAGGCACGCATTGTCGTTCTTCGCCAGGAGTTCCTCTAACTCCTCCACCATGCGCTTATGCTTGGACACCTCAGCCAGAGCGACCTGGTGTGCCGCCCTTGCCCCCTTCAAGTTCCTATCCATCGTGTCCATGAGCTCTTCAAACTGCTCAGACACCTTCAGCCGCGATTGGAGCTCGACATTCTCCCTCCGGGCCTGGACACTGGCCCCCGTCGCCAAACTCAAGCGCCAGCAAATCGCCGGGAAAGCAAAACGCTCTGCAAAGGTAAAAATTGAATAAGAGCCCACGATGGGGTCAATCGAGAAGCATCTATCGCACAAGAAAAGTAACTCACCCGCGAGGCATAGGCCCGGATCATCCTCATCAAGGTTGTGTTATCGATGTCGGGAAGAAGATGGATACTCTCTGCCACGCCTTGCTGCCCAAACGCAGCATCGACCAGCCCCAGGTCGGCGAATTTGTCTGCCGAAGGATCCGCGCCCGGATACAAGGCCGATCTTATCATGGCAAAGAATGCCTCCTCGATACTAGCGTCTGAGCTGCCGAATGGGCCAACCCCGCCTGAAGGACCAGCCTGGGTGGCCTCCACCTGAGAGGCCTTTAGCCTCCCGGCCTCCTCTACCAAGGCCCTGGCTTGGGTTTCTTCAGATAATTCAGCCAGCCCAAGCGCCAGCCTCCCCAAAACCTTTCTCGAAGAAGCTCCCAATGCGGAGCTCCCGCCTTGCTGTGTCTCCCCCTTCGAGGCCCCTCCCTCGATCACCACCATTTGTGTCTCCACCGCCGGGCCCTCCGAGATCCCGGCTTGTTCCACCACTTGTGTCTCCTCCGCAGGCTCCCCCGAAGCCTCAGTCTGACCTGCCTCGCTGCTGTCGTGCTCCCCTGCGGAGAGACTGAGAGAAAGTTCCCCCTGAACCTCCCCGGCTGTGGCCGCCATTTCTTCCTCTCCTGCTGGAGCTGGTGGCGATCCTGCGGGGACGGCAACCTCCTCAGCAACAATCCCCTCTTCTAAATCCGCCGCTGTTTCCTCTTTCATGGGAGACGCGGTCGGATGAGCCATCAGAGCCTCATCTGAGCTGTCCGATATCTCCAACACGAGAGGGTCGGAGGCCATAACCGCCCTCCCCGGGCTCTCCTTCGCCCCTGGCGCTTCTGCCATGACTGCCCCGGCATCCGGCGGACTCCTCACGGAAGCATGAGCCCTTTTTACGGGCCGGCTACTGTCCGCGCTGCTACCTTCCCCGGGACGTTTCCCTCTCTTCCTCTTGGAGAGGTTTGACAACGCCGACCTTGCAGCTATTAGAATAGAGCACACATACTCAGAATCAAGCACACTAATCGAAAAAGATACACGGCACGAAAGAGACTCACCTTGCGGGTCCAGGGGGCTGAGCCCGGCTGCGAAGAGGGCCCCCTCCGATAGCAGGTCGTTAGCCGAAAACACCTGCCCGTTGCGAAGGACGTCCAAGTCCTTCTCCTCCTGTGCCGACAAAGCCGGATGTGTCTCCGCATCCCTTGCAACATCCCCCATCACCGAGGGAAATCGGAACCGACATTCCCCTCCGCGATAACAAACCGGCTCTTCCACCCCTTGATGGAAGAGGGCTTATCCGCGATAACGTTGAAGGATCTCCGGGGCCCGATATAGGGCCACTCCGACTTCCTCCCAGGAATCAGGTGGTAACAAGTGCGGAAAAGGGGAAGAGTGGCTACGATCCGAATCTGGTGGCACATCGAGATGAATCTGATGATATTCCGTCAACTGTTCGGGGCCACCATTGGCGGGCTGATATTGTAATGGGTCATGATCTCCTTCACCAGGGGATGGAGAGGAAAACGAAGGCCCGCCTTCAGACTATCCTCGTAGATGAAGACCCCGGCTCTAGATCCCGGGTAACTCTATCATCAGGCTCCGGCACCCGTAGGACGACGTCCAAGGGCAAGCCATATCGCTGATGAATCCTCCCCAGGTCCTCGGCAACGATCTCGGAGGCCACATCGTCGGGGCTCATCGCCATTGAAAGGGGTACCAAACGAAAACAATAAGCGTCGAGGAAGATGAGGGCCAGAACCCTTTTTGAAAGCAAAACGAGAAGACGCCGAGCGCACGCGCACACATATATATATGCAGTACGGCCGTCACTTCGCTTCTCCGCCAAGAAAGCCGCCCTGAAGAGGCGGGGCGTCCCATCCCAGGCATCCGGAATCGCCTCGATAAACACCCGATCGATCGGGTTTCGAAGATTGGCGCGATCTTGACCGTCACTTGTGAAGGAGCCTTAGCCCCGAAGGCTGGGTGCCCCGTCGCATTAATTAGGGTATCATTGCGCGAGCTGTCCAAGCCAAGACGTCCCATCTGGAATGCGCCATTCGAACTTGTACTCCCTATGCTCGAACCTACGCTTCAAACTAGGGAGTGGAGGGCATGTGTTGAGGGGTAAAATCATCATTACGTTAATATCCGTGCGAGGCGGTTAAGGCTGACCTCCTCCCTTCATCCCCTCCGGGCTTCCATAGCTCGGCTCCCTCCGGCTTCCGTAGCTCGGCTTCTCCGGGCTTCCGTAGCTCGGCTCCCTCCGGGCTTCGTAGCTCGGCTTCTCCGGGCTTCCATAGCTCGGCTCCCTCCGGGCTTCCATAGCTCGGCTCCCAGGGCTTCCATAGCTCGGCCCCTCGGGCGGGATTCCATAGCTTGGCCCCTCCGGGCTTCCGTAGCTCGGCTCCCTCCGGGCTTCCATAGCTCGGCTCCCTCCGGGCTTCCGTAGCTCGGCCCCTCCGGGCTTCCATAGCTCGGCCCCTCCGGGCTTCCGTAGCTCGGCCCCTCCGGGCTTCCGTGGCTCGGCTCCCTCTGGGCTTCCATAGCTCGGCTCCCTCCGGGCTTCCGTAGCTCGGCTCCCTCCGGGCTTCCGTAGCTCGGCTCCTCCGGGCTTCCATAGCTCGGCTCCTCCGGGCTTCCATAGCTCGGCTCCCTCCGGGCTTCCGTAGCTCGGCTTCTCCGGGCTTCCATAGCTCGGCTCCCTCCGGGCTTCTCTAGCTCGGCCCTTCCGAGCCTCCGTAGCTCGGCTTCATTTGCAATCCGAAACCTAAACGCTTACCTCCGCGGAACCTGAGGCGGGAGAGCCCAAGCCTATCGAAACGGCATCCTAGACAAGGAATCATATCGGGACGTGGCCTAAAGCCTATCATAACCGCCCCAGGCCTACTCAACCAGATCTCGAGGCGTCAAGGAGCTCTCCCAGCCGTCAATCTCTGAACGAACAAGATACGGATTCTAACGGCCCTACAACGGCCTGATTCTATCCGTCTCCGTATCGTAACAACCTCCGAACCTTCCAGAAGGCGCTCAAGACCCAAACGACAGTCTATAAATATCAGTCTCACAAATTCCCCCAGGTACGGAACTCGGTACGCACACTTGCGCGCCTTGCGCCCCCACTCTCACTCTCCTCTCTCCCGACAGCTCGTCGGTGCTCCCGCCCTCTGGAGCCTCCGATTGGCCGCCCCCGGAGAGGTCTCCCAGAGAGATCCACCTCCCCACTATCTGATTGATCGCCGATTTCTTCTCCACTGACTTGAGCGTCGGAGGGTCTTCCGCGGAGGACCACCCCCAGCGTCCCTCCGCGTGTGGGCTTCTTTTTGCAGGTCCGCCGCACCCCTCTTCCTGGAGATCGACCGCGCCCGAGTCGGAGGATGGATCCCGGCGGCAACAATATATATATATGGTAATTTAATAAATTATTTTTTTAATAAAATTACCCTTTCTTTTCCTTTCTACTCGCCTTCTTCTTTATCAACTTTGGTGGAACGCCAAGGTCCCAAGCTGTCTTCAAACGCCACCTACGACATCCTTACCGGCAGTTTCAAATATTATTTATAAATACAAATTTGTTTAAACATTTTTATTTATAAATATTTTTTTTAAAAATCAAATATATAATAATATATAATTTTTAATAAATTTAATTTAGGAGTATTTTGATGATTTGATATTGCTGGTAATTTGTTTATCATACCAAATAAATATAGTAATTAGCATTATCTATGTATACCTACATAATCCATATTACCATTCAGGATTATCTGGTAATGTATCAAACTTAACCTAAAAATTTTTTATATTGATGTAAGATAAAATATGAACTTGACTGGCACATACTTCTTTTATTTAACTCCTAATATATTCATTAGGCTAAATATCAAAATTTAATCATAAATATTACAATTGATTCATAACCGTTTACAACAGAGTTGTAGATTAGATCTATTTTACTATCATTTGTAACAGGATATTACTCACAACGGCAGCAAAGAAGAATATGTTTTGTGGTTGCATATTGTTATTTCATTTTATCTATTATATTTAAATAGCAGTGACCCCTGACCCTGATCACCTCTCAGCCTTTCTGTTCAAGAATAGAGGAGGAAAAACCTTTTATCTGGACATGCGATTGGTAGTGGGACAAGCATTTCAGCGGTGCAGTCTTTTTAATTAACTGAGAATTACCGTCACGCTCAGAGATTTTTTTTTTTTTTGGGCCCCTACTTGACGTTCGTTGAACTCTTTTTTTCCCGAGAAAAGGGCTGTCCGACCGTTGGAAAGGGACGTCCAGCCGTAGGTGCGACAAGAAGTCTGGTCATTGTATTGAAGTCCCAAGGGGCGCAACTACGGGAATGATAGATGCTGTTGCTGTTAATCATTTGTGGTGAGTGCTGATTGACGAAGATCTTCATAGGTCATCGGAACAAGCGTTATTTTTTTTTTTTTTTTGAAAACCTGTAAAAAGCCTTGAACGGATAGTTTTACTGAGGACCCTTCGATGCTTGATGATTTATAGAATAGAAATTTCATAATAAAGTAGTGCTTTATAGAGAGAGCTCCCCCATTAGGGTTGGCTCTTATATACTTGTTCAGGGTCCCTTTTATCCTTTCGTCATAACAGCCGAATCTTCTTTTTTGTTGAGATCGGCTTCGTAGATTAGCACCGGATGGTTAGATACGTTTCGTGGATATTGGCGAGTGTGCAATACCTGTAACTACCTGTAATCTTGGTAAAAAGTGGGCAAGTGGATCACGTTATATAGTTTTAAGCCCGTTCAGCATCAAAATTTGGCTTCATGATAGGAATTGCGTTAATGGCTGAGATTGGAGCCGGAATTGGAGCTGGGGCTAAGGCCGAGGCCAGGAGCCGGAATTGGAGCCGGGGCCAAGGCCGAGGCCAGGAGCCGATGCTGGAGCCAAGGCCGAAGTCAGGAGCCGAGGCCGAGGCCGAAGCCAAGAGCCGAGGCCGAGGTTGAGGTCGAAGCTGGAAGCTGATGCCGGAGCCGAGGCCAGGGCCGAGGCCAAAGCCAAGAGCCGATCAAAATTATTACCTTGCTTTGAAGGCTGCACGCATTTGTTATAGTGCCAGGAGGGGTGGTTAGTCACATCAGATGCCCTCCCGCCCCTGAGATGAGAGAGCATGTACTCATCAGCGAAAGGGGTGTTAGTATCCACAGTATCTCCTGGTGGCCGATCCTGTCTGTTCGAGTTGTTGGGATTGGGCAAGGTTTTCCTCGGGCGTGGAACCATGGAAAGGCGGGTGCCATCATTGTGGTGAGGTCACCGCCATCCCTTCATAGGCGGTGCCCATCGCGTCCTGCGCACCGAGTGGGCGCTGGAACGGTCTCCAATAGCAAACAGGCATATGGCCAACTAGAGGCAGGCGGGATGATTTGAAACACGGGTATAAAAGAGGGTTGCTCTGGGTATGAGCCGCTTCTACTGCTTTCGTCTTCCTATCGACTGTTCAAGCATGTTCATCTTCCACCACCCGAGCCCTCCATTGCTGACTTTCGACCTCCAACTTCAGGTTCGTTCTGCTCCCATGGCCTCCTCGTCTCTTTCCTGTTCGATTTCCAATTCCGAGGCCTATTCTCCCAACCATTCATAGCCTTCCCCTTCTCCCCCTCTCAGTTGGTCCTCCTCAGTAGGGGATGCCCCTGTGGAAGAGCGGCGGCCAGCGGGGTGGCCTTGCACCGAAAATTGCCCCGCCGCTGGATGGGCTCATGTTCAACACCGTCCATTGACCGCCGGCCCTTCTTCCCATGCGAGGCAGTCCCCTGAAAGGTCTGCCTTCGTCATGATTGCCCAAGAGATAATTAATCTCAGGGCTCAGTACCAAATCCCCACTGACCTTCATCTCTATCAGCCTTTACCTGAGGATAGAGTAACCTCTTCCTATCCAGGTCGAGTCGCCCTTTATGAACATTATTTCAAGGCTGGTCTTCGCATCCCCATTCACCCCTTTATATTAAATGTATTAGACTGGTATTCTTTAGCTTTGGCACAACTAGTCCCAAATTCTATCCGGACCCTTGTTGGTTTCATAGTGCTATGCCATTTCCATGGGATTGAGGCTAGACTTTCACTCTTCCGTTGCTTCTACACCCTTAGAAAATAGTCAGGTTGGTGGTCCTTTGCTCCTAGACGTACCAGATCCCTTAAACTGTATCTTCCTTCCTCCATCAAAGGTTGGAAAGATAGGTTTTTCTTTGCCCAAATCGAGGGGGTGAGGACCGAGTGGGAGGTTCCCAACACCGAGCCAAACAAAAACTCGTCAGTGCTTTCGAAGAACGGAGAGGCATTCGAGCAGTTGATCACTGCCGACGTCCCCCGCTGCAACCAACTGCTATCCGAAGAGAATCTTCGGCTAGTAGGTCTTATTCCTGGCGATGGTGAGCAGTGTGACCTCTTCATTTCTTTACTTTCATCTCTTTCCCTCTAACTTCGCCTTTTGGATTACAGGCATGGCACCATCGCTGCACAGGATAAAGCAAGCTGCTACGAAGAGAAGGAAGGCTCGAGAGGATGGGGCCCCTGCCGAGGAGAGGGCCGCCAAGATTGTTAAGAAAACTGAGGCCGAAAAGGCCTCAGAAGGGAACAAGGCGGAAAGGGCCAAAGCCGAAGAGGCCCTAGGAAGCGAGGCAGAAAGGGCCGAGGCCGGAGAGGCATTAGGACGGAGTGAGGTGGGGGAAAGGGATCAACCTCGTCCGCCTTCACCAGCACCGCCTCTGTCTCCTATTGATATGACCAGCACTTCTCTGGAGCGGGAGACTAAAGAGCCGTCACCACAGCTCACAGCTCCCGAAGTGGAGCCAACCAACTCGGCTACAAGGCCAACTCCAGAAGCCGCCCCATCTTCCGAAGGGGACGATCGAGGCATCCCCACCAGCTAAGGCGCCGGAGGGAGTGGAGTCACAGGCTGACCCCTCGCCTGTAGCCGCCAGATCAGCGAAAAGAGATGACATCGATCCCTCTTTCTAGTTGATCTTGATGCGCTATAGCCGCTGGGCCGAGCGGACAGTGGCCCAGGCTTCCGTGCCCGAGCTATAGAGGTTCCTTCAACATCAAGGGACATCCACATTCTTCCTAGAGGCGTCTGTGGCACATCTCTGGGTAAGTATTGTTCCATTGCCAAACTTTTGGGACCGTTTCTTCATCAAAACCGAATAATTTGGTCAGGCGTTGAACTGTATGACTAGTCTTGAGAGGAAATTCAAGAAGTCCGGGCTAGAGCAGAGAGGGCCGAGGCAGTCCTGGAGGAGGCCCGAGTGGAGACTGCTCGGGCGCAAAAGGCCAAAGCTGAAGCCGAATCTACTCAACTCAAGAATTTGGCACGGGCCGAAAAAGCGGAAGAGGCACTTGAAGTAGCTCAGTGCCGGGTGGCCTACGAGCTTGACAACGCTCAGGTGGCCAAGGAAAAAAAAGAGTGGCGGAAGAGAAGTTGAAGGCGGCGGAGTCGAAAATGTACTTATTGAAGAGCCGTTTGCACTCCGCTATCATTGAAATAGGTGTGGCCGAAGAAAGAGCCAAAAATGCAGAGGAAATCACCCGCCGGTCAGACGCTGAGATTGCCAACTTGATGGCGGGGCGGTGACCGAAGCCGAGAAGAAGGCCACCGAGGCCGAGAGGAAAGCTGCCGAGGCCGTAGAGGAATTTAGGAAATCTGATGCCTTCGATAAGGAGCTGGCCGAAACAACTGCATTTGCATATGATGGTGGCTTCCAAGATTGCAAGGAGAAGGTTTGGAAATTATACGACCTTGAAGGAATAGAGAAGTTGGAGCCGGATGAGGTTCCCGAGGATGAGGGTCCAGCTCTGCCTGAACATAATTATCTTTTTCCTTTTTTCTAACTGAACTAAGTCCAACTCGGTCGGCAATTTTGTAACTTTTACTACCAATGAAAATTTCTCGTTCAGTTCTCAATTTGATTTGCATCGTAGCCAATTATCAGTGATAGGATATGGTTAAGCCGTAGTGGCCGCTATCGAGGTCGTAGGCAGTCATAGCTAATAATCGCACTTATGTACGACCTTATGGTCTTGACAAATGACCTCATGCCGTAGGCCGATGGACTGGAAACACTGGAGGGTAGTGCCGATGCGAAGTCGATTAAGGGGCCGATAAGGTATCCATGAGTGGCTATCGACATGAGACCAAGTGAGGCTATGGTACAGCTAGGCCAACACTAACATGGGATTGGGTCGTTTGAAGAGAAAAAACTTCTAATACCGACGTGGAGTCAGTTTTCGTATGCCGATGCTGCCAAACTAGAGTGCCGACATAGTCATTTGCCGACACGAAGTTGGGCTCAAGTGCCAACGCGGAGTCAGGCTTCAACTTTCGATGCGGTGTCGAGCTTTAAAGTACCAACGGGAGCCAGGCTTCAAGTGCCGATGCGGAGTCGGGCTTCATGTGCCAACGCGGAGTCGGGCTTTGATTGCCGACGCAGAGCTGGGCTTTAGGTCCGACGCAGAGTTAGGCTTCAAATGCCGACGTGGAGTCGGGCTTTAGGTGCCGACGCGGAGTCGGGCTTCGATTTCCGATGCGGAGTCGGGCTTTAGGTCCAACGCAGAGTCGGGCTTCAAATGCTGACACGGAGTCGGGCTTCAGGTGCTGACGTGAAGTCGAGCTTCAAGTGCCAACGCGTAGCCAGGCTTTAGGTGCTGACGCGTAGCCGGGCTTCAGGTGCTGATGCATAGCCGAGCTTTAGGTGCCGATGCGGGCCGGGCTTCAGGTGCCGATGCAGGGTCGGGTTTCAGGTGACGACGAGGGGTCGGGCTTAAGGTGTCGACGCGGAGCCGGGCTTCAGGTGCCGACATGAAGTCGGACTTCAAGTACCGACGCAGAGTTAGGCTTCAAGTGCCGATGTGGAGCCGGGCTTCAGGTGAGAAGAAGGATCACTCAAAGACACATTAGTAAGAGAATATTCTTAATATTACTATAGCAGACATGTTCCAACTAAAGAAATTAACAAACTATTGATAATACCGACGTAAGTTGTCTGCGTTCCAAGTGCGGGGGAGAGGCTTCCTGTCCAGCCCCTTAATTTTGTATGCTCAGTGGTGGAGCGCCTCCGTGACTCGATAGGGTCCTTCCCATCTTGGCGCTAGCTTGCCCCCTTCCGTCAGCTTTGAAACTTCAGCTCGCCTGAGGACCAGGTCTCCTGGTAAAAAGGCCTTAGGACGGACACGAGCATTGTAATACTTGGTCGTCCGCTGTCGGTAAGCCACCATTCGGAGTCGCGCTCAGTCTCATAGCTCTTCCACTAGGTCGAGGTCGGCCCGTAATTGATTTGGGTTGTCCCCTTCGCTGTACAGCTCCGTCCAAGGGCTCGAGACACATATCTCCACAGGGATGACAGCTTCGGACCTGAAGACCAAGCTGAAAGGAGTCTCTCCGGTGGGGGCTCGTGGCGTTGTGTAATAGGCCCATAGCACATTGGGGAGCTCTTCCACCCACCACCCTTTGCATTCATCAAGTCGGGCCCTAAGTCCTTGGAGAATAATGCGGTTGGTGACCTCGGCCGCACCATTGCTCTGGGGATGCCCCACAGAGGTGAACCACTGATGGATGCCTAGTTCGGTGCAGAATCCATGAAAAGTCGTGTTGTCGAACTACCGGCCGTTATCAGTGACGAGGGTGTGCGGGAGCCCAAACCGGCATACTATAGATTTTCAGAAAAAGGATCTCACCTTGCCCTCGGTTATTTTGGTGAGTGCATCAGCTTCGATCCATTTAGTAAAGTGGTCGATGGCTACCAGCAGGAATTTGTGTTGACTTGAAGCTGGGGGGAACGGTCCCAAGATATCCATGCCCCACTGGGCAAAGGGCCAAGGTGCTATTAGAGGGGTAAGCTAGGACGTCGGCTGACATTGGATGTTGGCATGGCGTTGGCAACTGTCGCATCTCTTGACGAACTCGGACGCATCATCCCTTATTGTTAGTCAGTAGTATCCTTGTCGTAGGGCTTTGTACGCCAGAGCTCTGCCCCCCAGATGACTTCCGCATATGCCCTCATGGATTTCTCGTAGGATGTAATCTGCTTCCATGGGACCGACGCATTTAAGGACCAGGTACGAGAATGATCTTCGGTAGAGCTTTCGCATCATCAGAAACTTCGGGGCCCACCTCTTGAGCAGCCTAGCCTCAGTCAAGTCTTCAGGAAGGGCGCCGTCGGTCAAGTACCGGATATAAGCGTCCATCCATGAAGGCTATTGCTTGACCGGTAGGTTTCCTGTAACATCCTGAAAACCTTGTAATTTATGGCATTTTCAGTTAAAATGAAAGTCAGAAAGTTTTCTTGAAATATGGGTGTGTTGGCCTTTTGATAAATGTAAAGAGAAGAAATTTTGGAGTAAATAAGTATATTTCTAAATGTTAATGAGTCTGATTTGAGAAATTGAGAGACTTAAGTTTAATGGGTTTAAATCACAAGAAAAATCAAGTTTAGTTTGAGTTTTATCCTAAAAATGACGTTTTTAGTGGTTGGAGTCGACTCTAATCAGAGTGGAGTCGACTCCGGCACGTTTTTAAACTTTCGGCACGCTTAGGAGTCGACCCCTGCAGTGCTGGAGTCGACTCCTACTTTTCAGGAGTCGACCCCTACTTTTCTGGAGTCGACCCCTACTTCTGCTCGAGCCGACTCGCAATCTGTTCGAGCCGACTCCGCGACGGCAGGTTTTTCTGAGTTAAATCTTGAGAAATTCATATTTAATCCGTTTCAAGTCCGATTTGGATGCCGTTTGAACCGTTGGATTTCTAAAATCGAGTTCTTCAAGATGGTAAAGTCTTTTCTTAGAAATGTTACATAAAAGTATAGATTTAAGCGAAAAAGGATGATCTGGGCTATAAATCTATTAAAAAAATGCTATATCAGGGGCAAAATGGGAAAAGGCTCCGATGTCAATTGCAAATTGTGTTAAGGGCAACTTAGGAAAGAAAATATAAGGGCAAAATAGCATGGTTATAAGTGAGCCACGTGTTTTCCAAAAAGTGTGTTAAGAGTGTGTGAGGGTAAAAGGGAGATTTGGCATGCCTTAACCCTTAAGTTTCCTATGACTTGGTCCCCAAGTCATTAGAGAAAAAGGGGAACGTGGGTTCAGCCAGAGAAAAGAAAGAAAGAAAGAAAGAAAGAGAAAAGAGAGGAAAAGAAGAAGAAGAAGAAGAAAAAGGAGGAAGAAAGAGAAAGGGAAAGGGAAGCTTGGGGGTTTGTGCTCGACTCCAGGTAAGCTATAGCTTCCCTAGATCTTGTATGACTTTAGATTTTCTTAGATTAGTGTATTTTGAGGTAATAGTAGAAGTAATCTTGAGTAGAGATAGGGTGGAAGAAAATAATGAGATATTAGAGGATAGATCATGTATGCATGCTTGGTTCATGGGAAAACCTCGTGTGGAGGTAATCCTAATAGCTATTGTATTTGTATGTTGACGTAGGTCAAGAGGGTTATTCTAGGGAGCCGAAATACCAGAGTTGAGTACCAGTTGTACCAGTCGAGGAGTAACCTACTAAGGTGAGTGGATTTCTCATCTAGCAATGAGAGGTTAATTTGAGCTAGTATAATGAGATTTATACCTAGTTATGGTATGCTATGTTTAGTTGAGTATTATGTATGTTTTAAATATGAGAAATGAGAACCTAGTATATGATAATCTGATAAATGAGTTTTGAGCATAAACACATAAGCATGAGTTTCAATGAGGGAATTTTTAATGTATACATGGCATATTTGCATGATAAAGCTTTACAAATGATGTATGAGTCATACTGAGCATCAGGCAGCTAGGGGGCTGATCACCCTTTAGACTGTACTGTAGCATGAGCATTGCACACTACTATCGAGCCGGCACCTCCTTGCGAACAGATCGTACGATGAACCCCAGAATCAGGGGTGAGTGCATGCCTAACCAGACCAGTGGGGCTGGTTGTGAGCAGCCCGTGGGGGCATGAATCATAGCTCAGTGGAGCTGATTACTATATATAGCCCGTGGGGGCAGAGAGAAAACCCGAGGTTCCAGGGTTAAGGAACAAAGCACTTTGCCAGGTGAACCGCACGGGTAAGGGGTGCTATTTGTGCGGGGATCCTGTTGCTAGTCACGCACCCGATGAGAGTACACCTACAGAAGGGCGACTGTAGGGTGGTACCTCAGAGGCATTACACACACAGCCCAGCATCATGAGATCTAAAAGCATATGTTGTGATATAAAAAGGGCCAATGGGCCAAATAGTTATCCCGAGAGGGAGATCTTACTTGAGATGCCAGTGGGCAAGCAGATCCTGATGGGAGTCTGGGTTGTAGATAAAGAATGCATATCTTCATATTGTAATGCATGAAGTTTTATTTTAATGAGTTATCTTTCAGTGAAGAGTTATTATAGAGTATTCCAGTACTGATATGTTATTTGAAGAATAAGCTACATTTTATTTTATCTGATATCATGTTAAAAATGTACTTTGAGTTGTACAAGTTAAATAGTTTCAGCATACGATTGAAATTAAGAGGTATGGTTCTCTATTTCTCCATAGTTAGATGGTTATCCAGTCACTGGGACTTAGGTCTCATCCCTCTATGATTTAAATTCTTTCAGATCAGTGAGTATTTCTGCCAGGATCACAAGATAAGCAGGACAGGACCCTTAGCTGGTGAAGCTTGCTTGGATGCAAGAGTGTTTAAATGCTAGCCTTGTATATTGAGAGAGGTGGTTTGATAATTGTATTTTGTATATGTGTATGTGTACAGTGGGATGTAATGATGTTTTAGACCTTTTTGGATATGAATACGAGACTTATGTTTTGGAGAAGATTATGAGTATGATGTGTGCACTTAGGATTTTAATGTCGAATGTGAATGTGATCTTGTAAACTGCCTGAGGAATGTCATGAAAAATATTATCTGAGCAGGTTGATGCTTAATGTTGATTGGGTGATTTGTGATATAATTGAGATGAAAGTGAAAAGTTTTTAACAGGATGTGTTTTCGTGTGTCTGCCACTTATGATAATTAGTTGGGGTTCTCTAGCTCTTTATGGAGCGCTACATAAAGACTAGTAAAACTCTATCCGATTACCACAAGTGTGCAGGTGTGCTGTCGGTGGCCCCAGAGAGGAGGGGGAGCTGACAAGTTTTGGTATCAGAGCCCTAGGTTATTAGGTCCTAGGGGAATAAGTATGAGTATGAGTCTAGGATGATTGAATGTTTTATGATTATAGCTATTGAATGATGAAACTGATGTAATGAATAATGTCTTGTAGGACGATTACTACAAAGGCATCTAGAGAGACAGAGCAATCTTCAGGCAGGGATAGAAGCAAAGGTCAAAGTAGATTCAGAAGGTCAGTTAGAAGAAGTCAAATTGATAGAATGGCTTCTAGTGATTCCACCGAGCCAGTATCTAAGGAGGCTAGAGTGGGGGCATCTCCAGAGCAGATGCCAGAGTCTTCTTCACAGTCTATTACCCCTGTGCCAGTAGACCCATCTCGAGTACAGACTCAGGGGCCTAGTATGTCAGAGTTGGTAGGCATGATTACTCAGGCTGTGGTAGCAGCTGTGGGTGCTAGTTCTAGCCTTCCATCTAAAAATACTGAGGTTGTGAGGAATGTGGAAAGAGCCAGAAAGTTAGGGGCTCTGGAGTTCCAGGGAACTACTGATCCTATTCAGGCCGGGGCATGGCTGCAGAGGATCGAGAGAGTATTTGATGTGATGGGATGCTCTGAGGAGCAGAGGCTGAGTATTGCCACCTTTTTACTGGAGGGTAGAGCCCAGAGTTGGTGGAGATCTATTCAGGGCAGGCAGCCCCAGGGAGTGGAGTTGACATGGGAAAATTTTAGAAGAGAATTTCATCAGCAATATTATTCTGAGATTTATAGGGATCAGAAGAGGAGGGATTTCCTTTGTTTGACTCAGGGGAGGATGTCCGTGGCAGATTATGAAGCCACTTTTGTGGAGTTATCTCAGTTTGCTAGGGCCTTGGTGGCTGATGAGAGGGAGAGATGTCGACTATTCCAGGATGGGTTGAACTCCCTATTAAGGCCAAGACCTGTATGCAGACCTACAATAATTACTCTGAGTTGGTGCAGGGAGCACTCAAAGCTGAGGAGATTGAAAAAGAATATATGAGTAGGAGGCAGGATAGAATGAAAAGAAGTGCTCCTAGTCATTCTTCTGCTCCGGGAGGGACTCAGCCATTCAAGAAACCCCAGAGGACTGGACAGTTTTATTCTGGGTTTAGAGCCCCTGGTGATGTGGGCAGAGGATCCGTATCTGTGTCAGCATCTAGCCCAGTTCAAAGAAAGCCTTATGTGGGTGTGCCTCAGGTTGCCTCCAGCAGGGTGTCTGGTGATGTAGGGGAGCAGGGTCGTCCTTCTGGTGGAGGGAGAAATATACCCCCATGTAATGTATGTGGAAAACTTCATTTGGGAGAATGTAGGAGGGGCAATAAGGGATGTTATATTTGTGGTGATCTAGGTCACCTGAAGAGAGATTGCCCTAGGAGAGGGCAGCAGGC
>UESW01001710.1:43296-85481 GCA_900491605.1 Calamus simplicifolius | reverse complement strand
AAGGAATTGAATTTAAGGCAGAGAAGATGGATTGAATTGATTAAAGACTATGATTGCACTATTGAGTATCACCCAGGGAAAGCTAATGTTGTGGCTGATGCCTTGAGTCGAAAGTCTATGGCCACATTGGCTTCTATCAGAACCGTACAGCTACCCTTGATGATTGAGTTAAGGAGGTTAGATGCAGAGCTAGCTGTAGAAGAGTCAGGAGCCTTGTTGGCTACTTTCAGAGTGAGACCCCAAATGCTAGAAGAAATAAGAGAAGCTCAGTTGCTAGATCTACATTTGCTTAAAGCCAGAGATTTAATTCAGAGTGGGTCTCAGTCAGAGTTTTCTGTTAGAGGTGATGGAGTGTTATTATTCAAGGGCAGAGTTTGTGTGCCAGCTGTGGAATCAGTGAAAGATCAGATTTTAAGGGAAGCACATAGCTCAGCTTATTCAATGCATCCAGGTAGTACTAAGATGTATAGAACTATCAAACAGAATTACTGGTGGAATGGTATGAAAAAGGAGATAGCTGAGTATGTATCTAAGTGTTTGGTGTGTCAGCAGATTAAGGCTGAACATCAGTGTCCAGCTGGAAAGCTTCAGCCTCTGTTTGTGCCAGAGTGGAAGTGGGAGCATATAACTATGGATTTCGTTGTAGGACTCCCAAAGACCAGAAGGGGCAATGATGCTATATGGGTGATAGTTGATAGATTGACTAAGTCTGCTCATTTTCTGCCAATTAAGATTGTCTTTACCTTGGATAGATTAGCAGAATTATATGTGCATGAAATTGTGAGTAGGCATGGTGTGCCAGTATCGATAGTATCAGATAGAGATCCAAGGTTCACATCTCAATTTTGGGCAGAATTACAGAAAGCTTTGGGGACTAAATTGAGGTTCAGTACAGCATTTCATCCCCAAACCGATGGTCAGTCAGAAAGAACCATCCAGACACTGGAGGATATGCTGAGAGCTTGTGTCATGGAATTTTCTGGTAGCTGGGATGATCATCTACCTTTGTAGAGTTTGCTTACAATAACAGCTACCATTCTAGCATTGATATGGCACCATATGAGGCCTTGTATGGGAGAAAATGTAGAACTCCAGTGTGTTGGGATGAGGAGGGAGAGAGAAGGCTGTTAGGCCCTGAGTTAGTGCAGCTTACAGCAGATCAAGTTAAAATTATAAGAGCTAAATTAAAGGCAGCCCAGGATAGACAGAAGAGCTATGCAGATAAAAAGCATAGAGAGGTAAAGTTTGAGGTTGGAGATAGAGTCTTTCTGAAGGTATCTCCTTGGCGAGGTATTATGAGATTTGGAAAGAAAGGCAAGTTGAGTCCCAGGTATATTGGACCCTATGAAATTCTGGAAAGAGTTGGGACACTAGCTTATAGATTGGCTTTACCTCCAGAGTTATCTCAGATTCATAATGTATTTCATGTATCAATGCTTAGGAGGTATGTGCCAGATTCCTCTCATGTGATTCAGTCTGAGACTATAGAGTTACAGGGGGATTTATCATTTGCAACCGAACCAGTGAAGATCTTGAGTAGGGAGATTAAGCAGCTCCGCAGTAAAAGAATTCCGTTAGTTAAGGTGCAATGGTTAAATCATCAAAAAGAGGAGGCTACATGGGAGCGAGAGGATGAGATGAGATTTAAGTACCCCCATCTATTTGAAAATATATCTAGCTAAATTTCGAGGACGAAATTTCTTAAGAGGGGGAGAATTGTAACATCCTGAAAACCTTGTAATCTATGGCATTTTCAGTTAAAATGAAAGTCAGAAAGTTTTCTTGAAATATGGGTGTGTTGGCCTTTTGATAAATGTAAAGAGAAGAAATTTTGGAGTAAATAAGTATATTTCTAAATGTTAATGAGTCTGATTTGAGAAATTGAGAGACTTAAGTTTAATGGGTTTAAATCACAAGAAAAATCAAGTTTAGTTTGAGTTTTATCCTAAAAATGACGTTTTTAGTGGTTGGAGTCGACTCTAATCAGATGGAGTCGACTCCGGCACGTTTTTAAACTTTCGGCACGCTTAGGAGTCGACCCCTACAGTGCTGGAGTCGACTCCTACTTTCAGGAGTCGACCCCTACTTTTCTGGAGTCGACCCCTACTTCTGCTCGAGCCGACTCGCAATCTGTTCGAGCCGACTCCGCGACGGCAGGTTTTTCTGAGTTAAATCTTGAGAAATTCATATTTAATCCGTTTCAAGTCCGATTTGGATGCCGTTTGAACCGTTGGATTTCTAAAATCGAGTTCTTCAAGATGGTAAAGTTTTCTTAGAAATGTTACATAAAAGTATAGATTTAAGCGAAAAAGGATGATCTGGGCTATAAATCTATTAAAAAAATGCTATATCAGGGGCAAAAGGGGAAAAGGCTCCGATGTCAATTGCAAATTGTGTTAAGGGCAACTTAGGAAAGAAAATATAAGGGCAAAATAGCATGGTTATAAGTGAGCCACGTGTTTTCCAAAAAGTGTGTGTTAAGAGTGTGTGAGGGTAAAAGGGAGATTTGGCATGCCTTAACCCTTAAGTTTCCTATGACTTGGTCCCCAAGTCATTAGAGAAAAAGGGGAACGTGGGTTCAGCCAGAGAAAAGAAAGAAAGAAAGAAAGAAGAGAGAAAAGAGAGGAAAAAGAAGAAGAAGAAGAAGAAAAAGGAGGAAGAAAGAGAAAGGGAAAGGGAAGCTTGGGGGTTTGTGCTCGACTCCAGGTAAGCTATAGCTTCCCTAGTCTTGTATGACTTTAGATTTTCTTAGATTAGTGTATTTTGAGGTAATAGTAGAAGTAATCTTGAGTAGAGATTGGGTGGAAGAAAATAATGAGATATTAGAGGATAGATCATGTATGCATGCTTGGTTCATGGGAAAACCTCGTGTGGAGGTAATCCTAATAGCTATTGTATTTGTATGTTGACGTAGGTCAAGAGGGTTATTCTAGGGAGCCGAAATACCAGAGTTGAGTACCAGTTGTACCAGTCGAGGAGTAACCTACTAAGGTGAGTGGATTTCTCATCTAGCAATGAGAGGTTAATTTGAGCTAGTATAATGAGATTTATACCTAGTTATGGTATGCTATGTTTAGTTGAGTATTATGTATGTTTTAAATATGAGAAATGAGAACCTAGTATATGATAATCTGATAAATGAGTTTTGAGCATAAACACATAAGCATGAGTTTCAATGAGGGAATTTTTAATGTATACATGGCATATTTGCATGATAAAGCTTTACAAATGATGTATGAGTCATACTGAGCATCAGGCAGCTAGGGGGCTGATCACCCTTTAGACTGTACTGTAGCATGAGCATTGCACACTACTATCGAGCCGGCACCTCCTTGCGAACAGATCGTACGATGAACCCCAGAATCAGGGGTGAGTGCATGCCTAACCAGGCCAGTGGGGCTGGTTGTGAGCAGCCCGTGGGGGCATGAATCATAGCTCAGTGGAGCTGATTACTATATATAGCCCGTGGGGGCAGAGAGAAAACCCGAGGTTCCAGGGTTAAGGAACAAAGCACTTTGCCAGGTGAACCGCACGGGTAAGGGGTGCTATTTGTGCGGGGATCCTGTTGCTAGTCACGCACCCGATGAGAGTACACCTACAGAAGGGCGACTGTAGGGTGGTACCTCAGAGGCATTACACACACAGCCCAGCATCATGAGATCTAAAAGCATATGTTGTGATATAAAAAGGGCCAATGGGCCAAATAGTTATCCCGAGAGGGAGATCTTACTTGAGATGCCAGTGGGCAAGCAGATCCTGATGGGAGTCTGGGTTGTAGATAAAGAATGCATATCTTCATATTGTAATGCATGAAGTTTTATTTTAATGAGTTATCTTTCAGTGAAGAGTTATTATAGAGTATTCCAGTACTGATATGTTATTTGAAGAATAAGCTACATTTTATTTTATCTGATATCATGTTAAAAATGTACTTTGAGTTGTACAAGTTAAATAGTTTCAGCATACGATTGAAATTAAGAGGTAATGGTTCTCTATTTCTCCATAGTTAGATGGTTATCCAGTCACTGGGACTTAGGTCTCATCCCTCTATGATTTAAATGTTCTTTCAGATCAGTGAGTATTTCTGCCAGGATCACAAGATAAGCAGGACAGGACCCTTAGCTGGTGAAGCTTGCTTGGATGCAAGAGTGTTTAAATGCTAGCCTTGTATATTGAGAGAGGTGGTTTGATAATTGTATTTTGTATATGTGTATGTGTACAGTGGGATGTAATGATGTTTTAGACCTTTTTGGATATGAATACGAGACTTATGTTTTGGAGAAGATTATGAGTATGATGTGTGCACTTAGGATTTTAATGTCGAATGTGAATGTGATCTTGTAAACTGCCTGAGGAATGTCATGAAAAATATTATCTGAGCAGGTTGATGCTTAATGTTGATTGGGTGATTTGTGCATATAATTGAGATGAAAGTGAAAAGTTTTTAACAGGATGTGTTTCGTGTGTCTGCCACTTATGATAATTAGTTGGGGTTCTCTAGCTCTTTATGGAGCGCTACATAAAGACTAGTAAAACTCTATCCGATTACCACAAGTGTGCAGGTGTGCTGTCGGTGGCCCCAGAGAGGAGGGGGAGCTGACATTTCCTCTGTTGCTTCGATGCTTGGGACTTCCAGATGCTCCACGTAGGTTCTTCCTAAAATCCCGTCGACTAAGGTGGCTAGTCGAGATAAGGCATCAACTCTGGCGTTCTCCCTCCAAGGAATATAGCTGACGCTGAAGTGGGCTAAGGAAGAGGCTTGTGACTGCACCATGCTCAAGTAACAGGATATGGTAGGGTCCCGTGCCTCGTACTCCCCTCTGATTTAGGTGGTGACTAGCTGGGAGTCCGTAAATACTCTAAGGAATTTCACCCCGAGTTCCCGAGCCGGTCTCAGCCCTGACAGTAGGGCTTCATACTCGGCCTGATTATTGGTGGCCGAGAAGAGAAATTGGAGAGCGTACTCGGTCACCACTCCATCCGGACTAGCTAGAATAAGGCCTGCTCCACTCCCCTGGGAATTTGATGCTCCATCCATGTGAAGGATCCATTCCTCCTCTCCAGTTCCAGGACTTGTGGGGTTCGCATGGGACTCTTCCGGTTGCTCATCGCCCCAAGTGCATTCGATCAAGAAATCCGCTAGGACTTGAGACTTCAAAGCCGACCTAGGGCAGAAAGACATATCGAATTCTCTCAGCTTAAGCGCCCACTTTGCTAGTCGGCCCGAAGTGTCTGAACGAGAGAGGATCGCCTTGAGTGGTTGGTCCGTGACCACCACGATCGGATGAGCTTGAAAATAAGGTCAGAGGTGCTGGGCGGACACAATCAACACAAAGATGATCTTTTTGACTCTCGTGTATCTGGCTTCCGCATCATGGAGCACTTTACTGGTGTAATACACAGGCTTTTGTGTCCCATTGGGTTCCATGCGGACGAGAACAGAACTGACAGCTTCGAAAGAGGCCGCAAGGTACAAAAGAAGCTCTCCCCCCCCCCCCCCCTCCCTTTGGCTTGGATAGTAGTGGCGGAGTAGATAGAAATTCCTTCAATCTTTTGAAAGCCTTATGGCATTCCCTTGTCCATTCGAAGCTGTCGACCTTACGCAGTGCCTTAAAGAAAGGCAAGCATCTTTCCACGGACTTGGACAAAAAATGGCTCAGGGCCGCCACCCTTCCAGTTAGACGCTGCACCTCCTTTTTGTTGACTGGAGACCTCATGTCTAATATGGCTTGGATCTTGTTAGGATTTGCTTTGATCCCGCGTTGGGTCACCATGAAGCCCAAAAACTTTTCCGCTGTCACCTTGAAGGCGCACTTGCGAGGGTTCAGCCTCATCTGGTACCGACGAAGGTTATTGAAGGTTTCCGCCAAGTCAGAGACGTGGTCGGCGACATGGACGCTCTTGGTCAGCATGCCATCCACGTACACCTCCATGTTGCATCCGATCTGGTCTTCAAAGATTTTGTTCATCAGTCTCTGGTAAGTGGCTCCCGCATTCTTTAGTCCAAATGGCATCACCTTATAACAATATACTCCCTTCTCTGTCACAAATGAAGTAGCCTCCTCGTCGGCTGGGTCCATCTTAATTTGGTTATATCCCGAGAAGGCATCCATGAAGCTTAATGTTTCATGTCCGGATGTAGCATCCACCAACTGATCATTCCGAGGCAGTGGGGAGCTATCCTTAGGGCAGGCTTTGTTGAGGTCAGTGAAGTCCACGCACATCCTCCAACTTCCGTTGCCTTACGGACCATCACGACATTGGCTAGCCACTCTGGATAATAGACTTCTCAGATGTGACCCGCAGCTTCCAGTTTGCGGACCTCTCCATCTATGGCTTGCTGTCGGTCTAGGGCGAAACTTCTCTTCTTCTGCCGAACAGGTCGACATCCCGATCTGATGTTAAGTTTGTGAGTGATTACCTCCTCAAGGATAACTGGCATATCGCTGGATGACCATGCAAAGATGTTAGAGTTCGCACGTAAGAAAGCAAGGAGTTGATCACGTGCATCCTCCGGAAGGAATGCCCCAAGTTGGATGGCTCTCGCTGGGTCCTCTCCCAGTGGGAAGGTTTGTAAGTGTTCAGCCGGTTCCCCCCTTTTCTCCAAGTCCCGGGGGTCAAATGGCTTGGGCACAGTGGCTGGCTTCAACTCTTGCGGACTGGGGGCCAAGTGATAGCAGAGCGACAATGGGCTTTGTTCTCCCTTCATCTCCCCAATCCCTTCATCGGTAGGGAACTTCACCAGTAGCCTTTTAGTGGAGATAACGGCATCCAATAGGTTTAAGCTAAGCCTCCCCAAAATAACATTATAAGCCAGTCGGACCCGGACCACCAGGAAGTTTATGGTAACCGTGCTTTGACATGGCGGGGTTTCGGCTATGACAGGAAGGGTGATCTCTCCTTCGACCTTCACAGAATCTCCAGTAAAACCCATTAAGAGTGTGGTGATGGGTTGGAGAGAAGAGTTAGATAGGTTCATCTGAACAAAAGCTTCGTAGCTCAAAACGTCAATGGAACTCCAGCTGTCTACTAAAATTCTCTTTATAGGGTGTTTGGTTATTATCATAGACACGACGACACTGTCGTCATGTTTGTTAACTACCCCATCTAAGTCCTTTTTAAAGAAAGGAACTACAGAATCTAACCCCTCCCGCTGCCTTTTTGAATTACTGCATGCCCCCAGGAAATCATAGCTATTATTTTTTCCGTCGGGGTGTTGTCCACGCCGATCTAAGGTGCAGGAGGCACCAATGGACCCGGAGCAGGGGGGTTTCCTCTTCGAACGAACTTGCCTAAGTGATCCTGCTAGACAAGTTCTTCAATGGCCTTCTTCAAAAGGCGACAGTCTTCAGTGTCATGACCGTAGTCTCTATGATACCGACAGTAGAGCTCCTTGCTGCGGGGGATCCCTGACTTCATGGGTGGCGGACATCGAAAGTAGGGCTCGTCCTTGATTTCTAACAGGATGTGAGATATTGGAGCAAGGAGAGGAGTGAAATGCTCCTTGGGAACAAGCGTCTGGGGCAGGTTGTCTGAGCGATGAGGAGGCTCAGACTTCTTGGATCGTCCTCCAGCAGGCTCCGTGGACATTGGTTTCTTGCTAGAACCTTTGTCGACCTCCCTCCTGGAAGAGTCTGCTTCATCGACGCGAATGTACTTCTGCACTTAGCTCAGCAGTTCGGCATAGGAGCTAGGAGGCTTCTTATCTAGGGAATAGGAAAATCTGGAAGGACGAAGTCCTCGCTTCAGGGCTAGGGTGGCTACAGAGTCCTTCAAGTTATAAACCTCGAGCGCAGCCTCCTTGAACCAAGCAATGAAGTCCTTCAGAGTTTCGCCGCTCCTTTTCTGGACAGCGAACAAGCTATCAGCCACTCAGAAGATCTACCAGCATGCATCGCAGTGGGCCAGGAAAGATCGCTCGAGTTGTCTGAAAGAGTTGATGCTGCGTAGTGGCAAATGAGAATACCATGCACGCGTCGCCTTTCGAAGTGTGGCCGGAAAGGCAACACACAGGAGAGAGTCCGTCGCTCCTTGGACTTGCATGAGGACCTTGTAGCTCTCCAAGTGGTCCAGAGGATCCGTCATGCCATCGTATGGGTCCAACTGGGGAAGACAGAACCGAGGTGGGACCGGCTCCTCCATGATGCGGCGAGAGAGTAGGGGATGGTGGTCGTAGTCCATCCCGTGAGGGTTGGCAATCCAGCGACTAAGCTCCTCTAATCACTGATGATACTCATCAAGCCGTTGCTCGGCTTGACGAGCGGCCTTCCTGTTGGTATCTTCTTTAGAGGAGTCAGAAGATGAGGATGGGGAAGACCGCCAGTGTAGGGAGTGCACATGTCTTGGTTCTTTCTCACCACGCTGCCTGTGGGAGCAATCAGAATGGTGAGAGAGAGATCGCCGTCGCTTTGAGATCTCCCGATGGCAAGGTTCAGGGAGCAAGTGGTGGGAGGCCTCAGGAGGAGTCGTGCCCCGAGGAGGTTGACTGGCTCCATGACCCTCCTCATGAGGTGGAGGGGGCTGAGGCATGGCGGCGAAGCAGTGTTTCTGTAGTCCCTGCACCACCGTCATCAGATCTTGTACTTGATGAGTCAGGACATCAAGCCGATCAGAATGGCTAGCCTGTGGTGGTGCAAGAGGCGGAACATGGAGGTTGGCCTCTGATTGTTCAGCCCGCAGGAGGCGTTCCGCGGCATGGCTGGTGAAAGTTTCCTGAGCCCGCGTTGTCACCATTATCTTTCTTGCAGAAGTGAGGGGTCGCAGATGCGTGAGGGTAAACGTCTGTCTGCCGCGCCTCTTACCTAGCGCACCAATCTGTTGCTGCCAAATCACTTGCGGTGAGCGCCGGTGGGCGGAGATCTCCACAGGTCGTCGGAAGTGTAGAGGGAGCGCCTTCTTTCTTCGGAAACATGCAAAAAGCCCCGGACCGGTGGTTCCGGTGGGGACCCTCCGATGCTCAAGTCATTGGTTTGTAGAACAGGAATTTCGTAATAGAGTAGTGCTTTAGAGAGAGAGCCCCCCTCCCCCGTTAGGGTTGGCTCTTATATACCTGTTCGGGGTCCCTTTTACCCTTCCATCATAACAGCCGGATCTTCTCTTCTATTGAGATCGGCTTCGTAGATTAGCACCGGATGGTTAGATACATTCCGCGGATATCGGCGAGTGTGCAATACCTGTAATCGCTCGTGATCTTAGTAAAAACTGGGCGAGTGGATCGCGTTGTATAGTTTTAAGTCCGTTCAGCATCAAAATTCGGCTTCATGATAGGAATTGTGTTAATGGCTGAGATTGGAGCCGGAATTGGAGCCGGGCTGAGGCCGAGGCCAGGAGCCGATGCTGGAGCCGAGGCCGAGGCTAGGAGCCGATGCTGGAGCTGAGGCCAAAGCCAGGATCTGATGCCAGGGCCGAGGCCAAAGCCAGGAGCCAATGCTGGAGCCGAGGCCGAAGCCAGGAGCCGATGCCGGAGCCGAGGCTGGGGTCGAGGCCAAAGCCGGGAGCCGAAGCTGGAAGCCGATGCTGGAGCCGAGGCCAGGGCCGAGGCCGAAGCCGGGAGCCGATGCCAGAGCCGAGGCCGAAGCCAAGAACCGATCGAAATTATTACCATTGCTTCGAAGGTTGCGCGCGTTTGTTATAGTGCCGCCAGAGGGGTGGTTAGTCACATCAGATGCTAAGTACATCACCAAAAGAAATTGAAGGTCAACTCCTCGATCCATCCAATATCGAACAAAGAAAAGTTTTTGTACACCGCTTTGATGCAGAATGATCTGCATCAAGTGCGGTAATTTATTAGCGCATGAACCCATACGTCTGCAATACAAAACCGATGAGCAAGACCCTCGGTGCGGGCCATGCATGGGTGAATCATCGCGTTTAAACTATTCTGCATTGAAGACGGTGTACAAAGATTTTTCTATCAAACAACCACCTGGAGGCTCAACCGTGAACCTGAAAAGAGTAGTCAAGATGTCCTTGAGTTGGTGTGCTACAATCCTGTTCTCTCTTTTCAGTCGGCTTTTCGAAGTATAAGTGGAAGATTTAAAATGGCTGTGTTACGTTATTGAGTGAGATCTCGAGTTGCCATGACGTAGTTCCACTGTCCTTGGATCAATCCTCTTATGCTATAATATGTCATGTAGCTCGATTTTGATAAAATGATTCAATTGAAAACTTAGCATATTGTGAGAGTTCATACTGGTATATGCTTAATCATACATTCATTATGTTTTGAAAAAATATATATATCTTTTAAGCTAATCTTTTGTATGAGATCTTAAATTGTTATAAATAATATCAATGTTAATTTAATTTTTGATTCATGTGAACTAAAGGCTACTACAGATAAGTTTTATGTATTCATAAATAGATTTAAGTGGACTTGAATTTAGATTTAAATTTAGACATTGAGAATGTCAAGGTTAAAATGAGAAGAATATATGAGAGTCCATGCTAGCATACATTTAGTTTGACAACAAGTATGTATTGAATTAAATACTTATGTAAAATTAATAAACTTTAATGATAATTTTTTGGTTAGCTTTTTCAAGTAGGGTTTTGAGTTGTTACAAGTTCTTCCTCAAATTTCAAGCTAACTAAAAATTTTCAATTTAACTTATAATTAGGGGTGATAATTTATGTTTTCATATTATATTCATGTTATGTCGAAACTAAGGTATAATAATATATAAGTCGATAGGAATATGACACGATTAATATACTAATTATATCAAAATCTAAATACAAATATTATATGATTATTATATAAGTAACACACTACGGAACTTATAACCTATTTAATAAATAAATTATATTGGATTGACATGATACGATTTGCTTAGCACAAATAGACATTACTTGTTTAACATGAATATATACAACTCAATTTATTTAATATGATTTACCTAATATATCATTAACTAAATTAAACCTAAACTTTTGGACTAGTAAGTCAATCAGTGATATAATTATTTCATTTCATAATTGTATCGATATGTTTACAACATGAACTTATTTGATGTCTACACAAACTCATTGATTTTATATTAGGTCCAAGTCATGTTAGTGTATCATATTCAATTTTGGCACCTTTACTCATAATAAATACCAAATAAGGCAACATTTGGAATGGCAGTTGGGGGTTAATAGTTATTTTCTATCGGCTACCATAAGTAACTATTCCCCAATAACTACTCTTAGAGGTATAACTGTCATCTAATCCTACAAACTTATTTTTATGGTTACTTCATTAAAAAGGAAAGATGGTTTACTTCATTAAAAAGGGTGTGTGGGCTCTCACTCCACACTCGGCCGAGTAAATCCAGTCCAGGCCCACCTCTCCTCCCTTCTCCATGGACCATGATCGACTCAGAGTCGCTGGACCTTGCCCCCAAATGGACTGGAGATGTCGATCACGGGAGACCGGAGTATTGAGCGGAGGTACAAACATAGCGGGATACCTACAGGAAATGTCGTGTGATCCTTTTTAAGCCTGCATTTAATGCCTCCTCTCACCCTGCCAGTCGAGCCACCGCTGTCGTAGTCTTTTGGCCAAGCCACTGTAACGACTTGGGCCTGGCCGCAGCACTCATGAACCCATTTCATTAAAAAAAGTAAGACGAACAAGATCTACACTAACTTGAGCCATCATAGCCCAAAAAGGATCCAATTGATACTTGTCCATCTTCCTTAAATGGTTATAAACCATCCAACCAACTATTGGAAGGGGCATCACAATCTACCTCCTTACATAGGCCATGGACATATGATCATAACCATCGGACAGGCAGGTTCTAGAAGTGGCCCCCATAGGTTTAAGAAATGGCTCCCATCCTCCATGGATGTAGCACTTAGCTCCTACACTTTCTGCTGATGCGTGGCTCTGATACCATATTGTAACGATCTGAGCCCATAAATCTGTTTCGTTACAAGAAAGCAAGACGGACAAGATTCATACCAACTTGAGCTACCACAATACAAAAAGGGATCCAATTAATACTTGTTCATCTCCTTGACCAGTTATAAACCATATAATTAACTCCTAATTTTCTAATGTAAAACTATTGGGAGGAGCACTGCAATCACCAACTGCGCGCTCCTCCCAAGTTGGTTCCTTATTTTTTTTTCCTTCTTTTGCTTTCCCCCTGATCCTCTCTATTGGGCGAGCCAGAGATCGGTCAGCCCTTGAAAGGTCCCCTATCCTCCCTTCACACCTCCTCCCTTGAGTAGAAGTCTCTCGCTACTTGTGTTTCCTGGTAACGGTGGTAGACTTTCCTTCACTGTTACTCATCGATGTTGCCAGTAGGGGCTTCATCTTGTTTCAGTCATTGGAGATCCTCCTCCATTGACCTTACCCCTTTCATTTCCCGCTTTTGGTTCCGCCACCATCTAGCCAGTTTTTTTTCGATGGGTTGTCTCTGTTAGGCCCGTGCCTTGCTATGGCAGGGATACCACCGCCTCCCCCATCGTGCGTTGAGATGGGCCCTAGCCCTAAGGTCCTTTCCACCTCACCCATGGCTAGCCTGTCCCCCAATTGGGTCAGCCGCTAGCTAGACCAGCTGCCGGTCGATCATGTTTAGAAACATTAAAAAAAAAAAAAATTCCTCTGTACCAAGGGAAAGGTATTTGTGTATTGTGCAGTGCAGGATGCATGCACCATGCGTGTGATTAGCTGCGCACACATATGATCGCACATGTTCAAAAATATTTTTATTCTTTTGCGCACTGCATGCTTGACCACACATGCGTATAGTCAATCATCGTGCATGATGCACATGCTCCCGCACTGCTTATGATACAAAAGGACTTTTTTCTTTACCAAGTCCTATGGAGTCTTGTTGTAGGTTCAACCTGATGACCAAGTTCCTTAACCTCTAGGACCCTACAAGAGGCCCTCTACTGCAGTCCTATCATGAGCTTAGCTCTACAATTAAGCCCACGACCTCTTAAAGATCCATTATATCCTTCCGTCCAATTGCTAACCTCCAAATGCACAATTTTATGACCTCGCTCCTTCGTCATTGAAGCCCAATCTACACTAACTGTGGACCTAAACCTTGAACCTTAAGGTTGTAGGCCCTAAACATTAAACCTAAGGAAAATCCCTTTTATACCGTGCGCAGTGCAAAAGTGCACATATCGCGCATAGTGATTAGCCGCGCATGGGTGGTTGCATGTGCAATGCAGAAAGAACAAAAATGCCCTCGATGCATGCGTGACCAATCATCACTCACGGTGCACACATCCTGCACCACGCATGGTGCATAAAGAACAATCCTAAACCTAAAACGAAACTTTAAATTGATAAATTTTGTTATTTTAATTAAAAATTAATATTATTATTGTAGGTACATAGGAACCAAAGCATTGAGTAAGTGAGCCTAGAATTACTATGAATATCTATAGGCAACAATCCTCTTCCATATTTATATGTGTGAATGGTGCCATGCATGAACATAAGTTTCTTGAGAACATGCTACGTTGATCATAATAATCCCATATGGAAAAAAAAATGTTAAAAACAAGTTTATTTATTCATATTGGCATATGTGTGCATGTTTTGGGCATTACATGATTTATCGTATTTATTGTTATGCGATAGAATTTTGGAATACATGCTTAATTACTTATAAAATAAAATATAATTCATAAAAAATTTAAATTTGTAATTGTATAGATGATAGTAGATGGCAAACCAGTGATCTATTATGTTTTCCATAACAAGATGAAGCGTGACTAGGTTTGATTACCATCACAAATTAAAGCATAGCCGTGACTAGTTTATTTCTTTCCTATGAAGATTTCTTTTGCATGTTTCTTAATGATAGCAACTACATGTAAAATTGAAATTGAACAAACTAGACCGTTATGTGAAATTGTATGGTATAATTTATGTAATGTATATATTGTTTATATGCATGATGGGTATGATGTAGCATAGCATAATTGAGTTTAAATAAATTATAGATTTAATAAATAGACTATTAGACAAGTCACGTATTATATGGATAATCTCACCATAAGTAAGAATGTGGCATTATAATATAAATAGCCTCGCTATAGGTATAGGATTATGATAGTATGTATAGCCTCATCACATGCGGCAAAATAATAATGTAAATGGCCTTATCATAAGTAAAAACGTGGTATTGCAAATAGCTTTATCATGGGCAAGAAAATGGCATTGTAGATAAGTCAGCCATGAGTAGAAGCATGATAATATATATGGATGGCTTAATTTGTCAAGGGCAATAGTATGACATTGTGATTGCATGAGCTAGAGAGCGCGGTTGTGAGTAGTGCAAAGTCAGACTAGATTAACATAATGATTTACACATTCAACTACAAAGTTGATACTGCCATATGATCAGCATACTATGCTTGACATTTGGTTGAGGCACAATTTGGATACTACCGTAATTTGGAGTAACCACAGTAAGACATGTATGCTTTTTTTTTTTTTTTTTTTTTGTCATATTGATTTTACATTACTTTTGTGGTGTCACCTAGAGCAGCTGATAAAATTCATTGGGATCGTAACCAATAGCTTGTATTTGTACTTCGTATCACTTGGAATGAGGGTCCAAGGGGTTTTCTGCACCGGGGGAATGCGAATGTTAATTCCTTCCGAGGTTCTCATTAGCTCCTACTGGCCCAGCAAAAATCCGGTTTACATTCATCCTATACGAATCCGGAATCATTCAATGACTATGTCAAACAACTTTTGCAATGCATGGGTGTAGAACTGAAATGGTTTAAAAAGTGAAAAAACTGGAGCATAAAAAGAAGTGTTTTGGATAACATGGAGATTGAAGCGGGGTAAAAATGTTTTTTTGCAAAAATTGGCTGACATAAATAGGCCTTGAGGCCTGCCTGTGGGTTAGCAACCCTGCAAGCCGAATAATACTCCAACGAGCTACTGTTTCGACATTTCCGAACCTTGGCAGTGCCAAGTCTGACCTCCAAACCTCGGTAGGGCCGAGCCTGACTTTTGAACCTCGATAGGGCTAAACCTCATCTTTGGACCTCGGCATCTCTGAACCTCAATAACGCCAAGCTTGATCTCCTCACCGAACATTTCGGCTGTCAAATCACTCAGAATCGCGAGATCTTGAAACTCCTTTTGAAAGTGATTCCCCATTAATGAAAGAGGAGCCAAGTATGGCTCCCCTTTTCATGAATTATAGGATTTTGAATCCTCCTGATAAGATATACGTCAAAATCGGCCTTATTAATCACCAACTTTCTCAACTGATCTTTAAGAATAAAGTAATAGTGAATCCTCCCTGCTTCCTATAAAACACTGGATTCCAGGACCCATGAGGTAAGAAGGAAAAATCCTTGCCAACGTCATTGCTCTCCAGAACCATCCTTTGGAGGCCCTTTCTCATCTTTACAACCTTCTCCACCTTATATATGGCAAAAGGCCTTTACTAACTTGGGCGTCGGAGGGTCATCCACAAGAACCACCCTCCTCATTCCCTACAAGAGAACTATTTTGCAATTCCGTGAGAATGGGAGAATGCCATGCATCCGGAACTCGACGTGTGCCGCCATCTAGACCCTAGGTTGGAGAACGAAAATCTGTAGCAACAAATTGGCACTAGAGAAAGGGCCTCAAGTCCCCATAGCTTAAAAAATCCTAGGAGATAAGGTTTAGTAGAGGGAATATCATTCAAGATAGTAAATCAAAAAAGGGCAGCCATAGACACCCGTGATCAGCCACTTCTCAAAGGCCCGACCTGTCACATAATGCGGCATCCCCATAGTCATCCTTGTCCGCTAGTCTTCCGCCACCTGTGGCACTTGTTACACTAGACCAATTCAGCCTATTGGTTCACCAAGTCCAGATTTTGACATAGTTGGTGCAGGGACTTCAAAACACTAGTCCTTCAACGAGACCAAACCCCCATTAATTTATCTAATTTAAGATGAATCATGTGCTTGTACATACTGAATATTAGTAAAGTAACTATAAAAGAATAAGTTCTTCATATCTAGGCTTCTTGTTAAGTGTGCTTTTAATTGAGTTAGTGAAGACTAAGAAGGCTTGATGACAGTGATAGATAAATTTGAATTTTAGAGATGACCATCAACACTAAAAATATATATCATTGATGAATTATGAATATTGGAATAGGGTTCATGAAACCATAGCGACTGCTAATTGCATTGCTAATTTTTACTTGAATTTGATAAGTCCTAACAAGTAGAGAAACATAAAAAAATTATTAAACTTCTATTTAGATATGATTTAATGCATAGTTTAATAATTTAGGCAACATATCATTTATATGTGAACTGTTTTTTTATCGAATAATCATTATTTTGTTATCATGTAATATCTTTTCACCTTTTGTAACATTTTCTATAAATTATTTATCAAAATAATACATATATTGAACGCACTACATCAATCACATGGTTCAAAAGTTTACATTATTATTTTATATTATCTACCTATAGTCCAATTGAACTTTGACACCTTTGGACCAGTCAATCCATGTGAGGTTTTAAAATTGGACATTGTGTTTACATATTATTTCTCATTCCTCAATCCATATATTTATGGCAATGAATATATATGTGGATTTTACAAAAAATAAAAAGTTTTCTCAAAAATCCATCATAGTAGAGTTTTCAAGGGATTTTTCCAGGAATATTTTGAACTCATTTATGAGAAAATTTTCTTGGCAAATCCCTCGCAAAATTAATTTAGCGAGAGATTTTTTGAGACAATTTTTTTATCAAAAAATTTTACTAAGGACTCATTAATAAAAAATAAATCCCTTAAAAAGTTCTTCACAAATTTAATTTTTGAGAGAATTTCCTAAGGATTTTTTTTACAAAGAACCCATTTATGATAGAAAGATCCCTCAAAAAATTTCTTGCAAAATTAATTTATGAGGAATTTTTGAGAAATTATTTTTTATCAAAAAATTTTATAGTTAATATTTTTTATCAAAAATCCCTTACAAAATCTCTTGTGAAATTAATTTTGCGAGGGATTTTTTGAGAGAATTTTTTCATCAAAAAGTTTACTAAGGACTCATTAATAAAAAATAAATCCCTCAAAAATACCTCACAAAATTATTTTCTGAGAGATTTTCTTAGGGAATTTTAATAAGAATTTTTTTTCAAAAAACCTATTTATGTTAAAAGAGCCATCTAAAAATTACTCGCAAAATTAATTTTGTGATGGATTTTTTAAAAAATATTTTTTATCAAAAAATTTTATAGTTAATATTTTTTGTCAGAAAGTCCCTCATAAAATCCCTTGGAAACTTTTGTAAGGGATTTTGTGAGAGAATTTTTTATCAAAAATTTACTAAGGACACATTAATGAAAAATAAATCTCTCAAAAAATCCCTCACAAAATTAATTTTTGAGAGATTTTTTATCAATTTTTTTTTACAAAAAACCCATAGAAAGATCCCTCATAAAATTAATTTATGAGTTTTTTTTCTGAGAAAATATTTGTTGTCAAAAAATTTTACAGGTAATATTTTTTATTCCTCAAAAAATCTCTCAAAAATTAATTTTATGAGGTATTTTTCAAGGGTTTTATTTTTCATTAATGAGTCCATAGTAAAATTTTTTAATGAAAAATTCACTCCATAATTTTGTTGCAAAAATAATTTTGCAATCGATTTTTCAAGAAAATAATTTATCAAAAAATTTTACCGTTAATATTTTTTCCTAGAAAATCCATCATAAAATTAATTTTGTGATAAAATTTTTGAAAGAATTTTTCATCAAAAAATTTTACTAAGGACTCATTAATGAAAAACAAATCCATCAAAAAATTCCTCACAAAATTAATTTCTAAGAGATTTTTCATGTGATTTTTTTATCAATTAAATCCATCAAAAAATTCCTCACAAAATTCCTCACAAAATTAATTTCTAAGAGAATTAAAAAAATTCACTAAAGACTCATTAATAAAAAACAAATCCCTCACAAAATTCTTTGCAAAATTAATTTTTAAGATATTTTTTGATTGATTTTTATCAATTTTTTTAAAAACCCATTAATGATAAAAAGATCCCTCAAAAAAATTTTGCAAAATTAATTTATAAGGGATTTTTTGAGAAAATATTTTTGTTGTAAATTTTATGGTTAATATTTTTTATCAAAAAATCCTTCATAAAATCCCTCATGAAATAAATTTTGCAAGAGATTTTTTAATGGAATTTTTACATCAAAAATTTTAAGGATTTATTAAAAATAAAAAAATCCCTCAAAAATACCTCACAAAATTATTTTCTAAGAGGTTTTCCTAGGGAATTTTTTATAAGAATTTTTTTTATAAAGAACCCATTTATGTTAAAAATATCCCCCAAAAAATTCTTTGCAAAATTAATTTTATGATATATCTTTTAAAAAAATTTTTTATCAAAAATTTTAAAGTTAATATTTTTGTTAAAAAATTCCTTGCAAAATCCTTTGTAAAATTTTGCGAGAGAATATTTTCATCAAAAAATTTGACTAAGAACTCATTAATGAAAATAAATCCCTTAAAAAATTCCTCACAAAATTAATTTTTGAGTTATTTTTTGAGGAATTTTTTATCAATTTTGTTTTTACAAAGAACCCATGGAAAGATCGCTAACAAAATTAATTTATGAGGGATTTTTTGCAAAAATATTTTTCTCAGAAAATATTACAGGTAATATTTTTTATCAAAAAATCCTTTGAAAAATCTCTCATAAAATAATTTTTTGAGAGATTTTTTGAGTGATTTATTTTTCATTAATGAGACCTTAGTAAATTTTTTTAAAAAAATTTTCTCTCAAAAATTTTGTTGCAAAATTAATTTTGCAATCAATTTTTCAAGAAAACAATGTTGGTCAAAAAAAATTATAGTTAATATTTTTTTGTTAGAAATCTTTCACAAAATTAATTTTATGAAAAAAAAATTCTGATAGAATTTTTTCATCAAAAAATTTTACAAGGGACTCATTAATCAAAAATAATCCCTCAAAAAATCCCTTACAAAATTAATTTTTGAAAGATTTTTTGAGGGATTTTTTTATCAATTTTTTTTACAAAGACCCATTTATGATAGAAATATATCTCAAAAAATCTTTCAAAAAATTAATTTTGTGAGAGATTTTTGGATAGAATTTTTTATCAAAAAATTTTACTAATGACTTATTAATGAAAAATAAATTTTTTAGAAAATCCCTCATAAAATTAATTTTTGAGAGATTTTCCTAGTGATTTTTTTATAAAAAATAATTTTTTGCAAAGAATCCATTTATGTTAGAAAGTTCTCTCAGAAAATTCCTCATAAAATTAAAATTTATAGTTAATATTTTTTTTAGAAAATCCCTTGCAAATTTTGTGAGGGATTTTGTGGAGAATTTTTTTATTAAAAAAATTTTATTAAGGGCTCTGTAATGAAAAACAAATCCCTCGTAAAATTCCTTACAAAATTTTTTGAGAGATTTTTTGAATGATTTTTTTATCAATTTTCTTTTACAAAGAACACATTTATGATAGAAATATCTCTCAAAAATTTCCTTGCAAAATTAATTTATGAGGAATTTTTTAAGAAATATTTTTTTGTTGGAAAACTTTATAGTGAATATTTTTCTATCAAAAATCCCTCACATCCCTCACAAAATTTTGTGAGGGATTTTTTGAGAGAATTTTTTCATCAAAAAATTTTACGAAGGACTCATTAATGAAAAATAGATCTCTCATAAAATTAATTTTGAGAGATTTTCCTAGGTATTGTTTTTATCAATTTTTTTTTACAAAGAACCAATTTATGATAGAAAGATCCCTCAAAAAATCCCTGTTAAAATCATTTTTGTGACCAATTTTTTGAAGAAATGTTTTTTGTCAGAAATCCCCTAAAATTAATTTTGTGACAAAATTTTTGAAAAAAAAAATTTATCAAAAATTTACTAAGGACTCATTAATAAAAAATAAATCCGTCAAAAAATCCCTCACAAAATTAATTTTTAAGAGATTTTTTGAGGGATTTTTTTTATCAATTTATCTTCTTTTACAAAGAACCCATTTAGTTTGACCCTATGTCTAGTGTCTAGTTTCAGCATTTAGAGCTGACTCCAGAAGTCTAGGAGCCGACTTCGGAGTGTATCGAAATAGTTTAACACTTTTGGCACGCGATAGAGCCGACTCCTACAGAGTCTGAAGCCGTTTCCTACCGAAGCTGACTCCACCAAAAAGATAAAAAGTTCTCTATTCTACATCGAGCTGGAGCTAACTCCTGTAGAGATTAGAGCCGACTTCATCGGTTATATAGAGAGTGTGTTTTTGGAGCTTTAGTCGAGCCAGCTCCTGCATTCACTAGAGCCAACTCTCGCACATAAAGGTGTCAACCCCTCGAAAAGTTTGAGTCGACTTCTTGATGGGAAGAAGTTCATATTTTGCTCATCCTGTGTTCGAGCCAACTCCAGGTTTGCTCGAGCTGACTCCAACCTGTTAGGGGTAGACTCCAGAGGTGTCAAAGATGACTCCAAACTCTGACATTTCTCTAACGGATTTGAATGGCTCTTTCATCTTTCATGCTAAACTCATCCTTAAGCATTTTCAACGGTAAGTTTTCTTCTAAAAGAGGATTAAGAGGAGATTACAAGAAAGGGCCAAAGGACCATTTCAAAATGAAGAATACAAGAGAGAATAAAAAAAGAGAAGAGTTCAAATCGAAAACATTTTTGTTCAAAACAGAGATTAAGGAAATCCAAAGCATTCGTAGGCCAATCTTGAATCAAGGGAGATAGTTTGGCTTTGTTCAAGCTAGAAGGCTTGTGATAGGTTTTGTGCTGATGATCCTGTAAAAACTAGCTGGGTTCGTTGTGATCCCATTATAAAATAATAAGTTTGAGTTATGAGCTTATAAATAACTCTGCTGTAACCAGGATGATTATAGTGTGGCCCAAGAGTTCCTTAGGAGTGGATGTAGGTGTAGCTAACACCAAACCCCTATAAATTTCTTGTGTTTATCGTGCTTGTCTCTTTCTCTCTACTCTATTCGTTATACTCTGCTTTGCATTCTTAGCACTAATCTCATTGCATTCTTTCTTGTGCATTACTTGGAGAAATAGTTTTTAAGCTTTGAAATTTTAAGAACCCAATTCATCCCCCTATCTTGGGTTGCCATCTAGGCTAACAATGTGCTCCTCAAAAGGCAGGATCTTTTCAAAGTCCTCCCTTATTAAGGATAGGTATAAAGGGTAATGTCGCCTTTGGAGAGATCGAGGAAACACTCTTGGATGATGAAAATGGCGGGGCACCATTATAGGATCATCATCACTAATGTTCCATCATTGGCCGTGGATCATGTATTTTTGTATGTTATCGAGGCGTCATATCTCAAGCAGTGAAGGGTTTTTTTTTTTTGATGGCTGGATAATGCCTCTACTCATGGGTGTCCACGCAGCACTGCATCGAGCGGGACAATTCAAATATTGCATATAAAAATTGTCCCATCCGACTCTTCGGGCTTTTCACACTTCCAGTATTCTTCTTGTGTCTTCCTTGCCCCCTGAGTATCGAGCCTTCTATTTTCTCTTTCTAACACTTGGTCAGTCCCCCTTTCTCTCCTCTTCTTCATTTTCTTCCTTCCATGGACCCTCACACCATTAGGAAGGGTAAGAGGCCCATGGCGTGCCTCCCTAAGGATGAGGTCCTTTCGGCACGGCACCAAGCGGCCAATGGTATTACTATCCGCAACTGTCTAGCAACTATGGTCCAGCCATCGCCTAGAGCTTCCCCAACACCATTAGTTTGTCTGGCGCCTCCTTCGATCGCCACCTCTAGTTCGGTGGATTCGGAGGGGATCACTTCCACCATGTCACCTAAGAAAGTAGAGAGCCTTAGGGTTAGATATAGGGTCCCTCAGAACATTCGACCATCTGCTCCCGAGCCCGACGATAGGGTGACCTCCAGCCAATCTAACGGGGTTTCCCTGTATGAAGAGTTCTTTAAGTGTGAACTTTGCCTTCCTTCCTTTCCATCCTTTCATTTTTAATCTCTTGGATAGGTACGAGCTTGTTCTGGCATAGTTGACTTCAAACTCATTCAGATCATCTGTGCCTTCATTGTACTCTATCACTTCCATGGTCTATCTGCTGGGTTTTCTTGTTCTGGGCCCTGTATAAACTCTGCCACCACAATGAGGTAGGGTGGTGGATCTTCACCTCTAGACCCCAAAGGTCCTTAAAGCTTGACCTGCCCTCCAAGATCAAGGGATGGAAGTCCCACTTCCTTTCGCTCACATAGACGGATTGAGGATGGGCTGGGGGAGTCCCGATGTTAGTTTGAATAGGAACTCCACCATGGATGAGAGGGACCAAAAGATTTTTGACAATTGATGTCCTCCCATATTCCATCCAGTCAGGAGTTATTGTCTAAAATCAATCTCCGCAAGGCTGGCTTGGCACCGGCATCTGGTGAGCACAAGATTCCTCCTTTTCCCTTTTTTTACCTTTATTTTCTATGCAGCAATGAGGATTCCGTCTGAAGAGCTAAAGGTAGGTGCTTAGAGGAGGAGGGAGGCCTTGGTGACACAGTAAGGCCGGTGACCAAGAGGTCTCGCCGGGAGGTTTAGGATGAACCGGCCCAGGCCCTCGAGGCTTCTATCGAGACCGCGCCCACAGAGGAGCAGAGAGGAGGGAGTGCCCCAGCCAAATTTTGATAGGGAGAGATGCCCTGCTGAAGCCGAGGCATAGTCGGGGAGGGAGAACCATCGGTCCTGGTAGAGCAGACCAGGGATGGGCCTCCTACTGCTATTGAGCTGAAAGCGAAGGAGATCGCCTCGAAAGCTAGAGTCGAAATGGTGCCAGTGACAGAGACTGAGGGCGAGCAACACCGACAGCCCCGCCAATGTCTAACCAACAGACCCCCTGATACCATGACGGGGGCCCATGCCGAGGTATTTCCATCACCATCGAGGTTCTCGGTGATGCAGTGCGGTCAATTGACGAAGAACCTGTTAGAGCGGCTCTGCCTTACCTAGTTCTGAGAAGAGCTCCACTGCCAACCAATTGCTGACATCCTTGACACCTTGTACGTCTCCGTGCTTTAGTAAACATCTTTTGTGTTGTCCTTTACACTGAATTGGCCTAAGGTTCAATTAATTTATTAATCTTTGCAGACAGCAAATGGCATCTTCACTCTTCGGGATGCCTGCCTCTGAACCACCAATAGCTATGGACTCCCCGGAGGGAGGCTATCGCCAACTGAGCTTGGGCTGACGAGGCGCCAAGGAATTGGCTGAGGCTCAAACCTAGAAGATGACATGGCCGATGAGCTTTGGGCCACCTAGGAGGAGAACCGAAGTTGGAGGCACGGTTTGAGGAAGCCGAAAGGAAGGCGGTGGTCGAATTCGATCGGGCATGGGCAGCTAAGGCTAAGCTAAAGGAGGCCATGGTAAGGCTGAGGCCCATGAGGAGAGATTGGAGGACGTTACCCTCAAGCTGGGTGATACTGAAAGTGGGCCGAGAAGGCAGAGGTAGAGGCCAGGGCTATCGAAGAGAAGGTCGCCCTCGCGGAGGCAGATGCTCGGACCGCCTGAGAGAGGATGACCGATGCCGAGGCCTAGGCTCGAGATGTCGTGAAGCAATTCATAAGCTCCCAGTCTTTTGCTAAAGAAATGAATGAGGCGGCTCTTGACACCTACTTCAAGGGCTTCAAGCACTGTAAAGATAAGATCTCTCAGGTTTTAAGGTTGCCGAATTTGATGACATCCAACCTAGGGATCCAGAGGAAGAAGTGGAGTCGGAGAGGGACGACGCCAAAGATGGGCCGAGGCCTACCAAGCCGTAGGCCTTTGTACCTTTATTTGTTTTGATAATTTTCCTTTATTGTAGCCTAACTCGAGTCGTTTTCTTGTACTACATTCAAGTATCAATGAAAAGAGAAAATTTGTTTAAGTATAGTGTATTTAGCTTTGTAGCACCCTTATCTCCTTGCACTCATGTCTTGGCTTCGGCCTTTAGACTTGATAGGGCGTGTCCATGACTCACTTTGGGAGCCGGCAGCCTGTCGAGACTTGTGTAGACTCTTGTTAAGGCTAAGTCCTTTTCCCCTTAGATGTTTGCTGAGAGATTTTAGGGTGCCGATGCTGATTAGGGGCCATTGAGGCAAGCATGAAAGCTTCTTATAATTGTCCCGGGGGTTTCTTCATGCCGGCTCGAGGGATGACTGAGAGTCGTCGGAACCAACGAAAGTCTTGAACTGCCTTGGGGGTTTTTTCATGCTGGCCGAGAGGTGACTCGATAGTCACGAGATCATCGAGCGCCTTTTGGAACCGCCTCGGGAGTTTCTTCATATCGGCCCAAGGGGTGACTCAAGAGGCATCGGAACCATCGAGAGTCTTGAACCGCCTCGAGGGTTTCTTCTTGCCGGTCCGAGGGGTGACTCGATAGTCGAGATCGTCGAGCACCTTTTGAAATCACCTTAGGAGTTTCTTCATGCCGGCCCGAGGGGTGACTCAAGAGTCATCAGAACCATCAAGTGTCTTGAACCACCTTGGTGGTTTATTTGTGCCAGCCCGAGGGGTGACTCAATAGTCGCAAGATCATCGAGCGCCTTTTGGAATTACCTCGAGGGTTTCTTCGTGCCGGCCTGAGGTGTGACTCGAGAGTCGTCAGAACCATCGAGAGTCTTGAACCGCCTTGGAGTTTCTTCATGCCGGCTCGAGGGGTGATTCGATAGTTGCGAGATCATCAAGCACCTTTTGGAACCGCCTCAGGAGTTTCTTTGTACCAGCTCGAGGGGTGACTCGAGAGTCATTAGAACCATTGAGAGTCTTCAACCGCCTCAGAGGTTTCTTCATGCCGGCCCGAGGGGGTCATTCGATAGTCGCAAGATCATCGAACGCCTTTTGGAACTGTCTTGGGGGTTTTTTCGTGCCAGCCTAAGGGATGATTTGATAGATGTGAGACCATCGAGCACCTTTTGGAACTACCTTGGGGTTTCTTCATGCCAACCCAAAGGGTGACTCGAGAGTCATCGAAACCATCGAAAGTCTTGAACCGCTTTGGAGGCTTCTTCGTGTCGACCCGAGGGGTGATTCGATAGTCGCGAGATCGTTGAATGCCTTTTGGAACCACCTCGAGGGTTTCTTTGTGCCGGCCTAAGGGGTTGTTGAAGAATAAACCATCAGCTCAGGAGATAAGTCGGATGAGAAGATGCAGTATTTGAAGCTCCTCTTATTTTTATCAGTCGAATGGATACATTATTGATAATATCGACGAAGATTATCCACATTCTAGGGGCAGGGGATTGGTTGTCCATCGAGCCCTTCAATCCAATATGCTCCTCGGTAAAGTGCTTCAACGACCCGATAGGGTCCTTCCTAGTTTGAAGATAACTTGCCCTCCTTCGTTGGCTTGGACACCCAGCCCTTTTGAGAACTAAGTCTCCAGGATATAATGTCTTAGATGGACTCGGGCATTGTAGTATTTTGCTGCTCGCTAGCGAAATACAACATTTTAAGCTTGCCCGATCATGCGCCTCGTCGATGAAGTCAAGACTGGCTCTCACTGAGTGAATTATCTTCTTCATTGTATGACTCCACTCAGAGACTTAGAAGGTCGATCTCCACAGGGATGACTGCTTCTGATCCAAGATGAGGCTAAGGGGAGTCTCTCCTATTGGAGTCCTTAGAGTTGTATGATATGCCCATAGCATGCTCAAGAACCCTCCACCCATCTGCCTTTGAACTCATCCAATCGGATTCTGAGTCCTTGAAGGATGGTTTCAATTCATGACCTCGGCTTCTCTATTGGTCTGTGGGTGACCAACGGAGGTGAATTGGTGGCAAATACCCAGCTCGATGCAAAACTCTTGAAGGGTGCATTGTCAAATTGCCGCCGTTATGGTGATGAGTGTGTGGGGTAGTCCGAAGCAGTAAATGATAGACTTTTAGAAAAAGGACTTCACCTTGCTCTCGGTAATTTTAGCTAATGCCTCGACCTCAACCCATTTGGTGAAGTGGTTGATGGCGATGAGTAGGAACCTTCGTTGACCTGAAGCTTAGGGGAATGGTCCAAGGATATCCATTCCCCATTAAGAAAAGGGCCATGGGGCTAAAAGTGGGCTAAGCTAGAAGGCTGGCTATTGTTGGATATGGGCATGTCGCTGGCAGCTATGCACATTCGGACCAATTCAGCAGCATCTTCCCACATGGTGGCCAGTAATATCCCTGATGGAGGGCTTTGTACACCAGCAATCTGCCCCACAGGTGGTTCCTGCATATGCCTTCATGAATCTCTCTGAGGATGTAATCAGCATCTGCAGGATCAACGTACTTGAGGAGGGGGTAAGAGAAGGACCTCTTATATAATTGCCCATTTAGTAGCACGAACTTAAAGGCCCTCCATTTGAGCAGCCTGGCTTCCGCGTGGTTGGTAGAAAGAGTGTCATCAGTGAGATAACAGATATAGGCATCCATCCATGCTCGCTCCTATGTGATCGGTAAAACCTCTTCCTTGGCGTCGATGCTAGGAGTCTCCAAGTGTTCGATATAGGTCCTCCCCAAGATATTGTCCGCCAAGGAGGCCAGCTAGGAGAGGGCGTTGGCCTTGGCGTTCTCACCCCTGGAAAAATAGCTAATGCTGAAATAGGTTAGCAAGGAGACCAGGGATCGAACCTTATCCAAGTATTAGAACATGATGGGATCCCATGCTTCATACTCTCCGATAATTTGCCCGGAAATGAGTTGGGAGTCGGTGAAGGCTCTAAGATGCTTCACCTTGAGCTTTTAGGCGAGCTTTATTCCGCCAGTATAGCTTGTACTCGGCTTAATTATTTATGGCCTCGAAGAGAAAACAGAGAACGTACTCCACTACTATGCCTTCCGAGCTTACAAGAATAAGGCCCACCCCGTTTCCTTGGGAGTTTGAGGTGTCTATATGGAGAACCCAGGTTTCCTCTGCTATCTTGAACTCAGCATTTGGGCATATCATTAGGGGTTCTTCTAACTACTCCTCGGTCCAGTTGCACTCGACCAAAAAATCCGCCAAGACTTGGGACTTGATAAGTTTATTCGTTATCCTAATTTAATCATTAAAATATATATTAAATACTTTAAATGTATTAAGAATTAATACTTTTTTATGGATGTTTGCATAAATAGATAAAAAAGCTCAATTTTTGAAGTCCAACGATGTACATGCACTCAAATTAGGACTCTGTTTGTCCAAAAAGGAAGAAAGAGATGATTTCGCATGATTCCTTGTGCAAACTAAGGTAGGTGATGTTGAACGGATGGCTGAGGAATTTTTTTTACAATATCTGAATAATCTTAAGCCCGATTGACTCCAACTTTAACTAGGAGGAAGCCCTAAACAAGCGCTATAAAAGGAGGACCTCGAGAAGAGGAGTTTTCTCCAAAGTTCTTTTTTTTTTCTGTTATGTAGATCATTATATTTAGGCCTGGGAGAGGAAAATTATGGAGGGAATACTGGTGGCAGCAATGCATGGCTAGATTCTTTCAACTTGGGATGATGATGAAGCATGTAATCAAGCTCGTCTTTATTTTATTCTTAATTCTATGCAATAAAAATCATGCTCTTCTTTCATATATTTTGAGTTATTTTTCTAATCAAGGTTTTAATCTAGCATACATGGCCCACATCCTCTATCGATGTATCATGATCTCAAGATACGATACGTGCCTAAGAGAGGTAGATCGTAGTATGATAGATTAGACCCCTAACCTTGCAAATAATTAGATAGTTTATACTCTAAGCGGATTGTACCATGATTTCATGATACGGTCAATGCCTGACAAGAGATAAATTATTCTAATTCTAAATCTGTAACAATTATTGCTATTGCAACATAAAGAAAAGAAGATAAAACCTATGTTCATGATGGATTCGAATTCCTGGGTTGCTTCTCCTACTATCTTAATTTAATTAATTAATTAATTATTATCTGTTAATAACCACTGTTCTAAATATAATCATCTATAAATAATTTTTTATTTTTTTTATGAAATAATTATCCTTGATTTCTGAGGATACGATCCTAATTCACCACTAGCTATAGTAGTGAGTAGGTTTTATTTTTGATTGCCAACGATAGTAATCAAATTTTTTTCGTTACGAGGATTTAGGCATGATTAGTTCACAAAAAATAAAAATAAAAAAATTACCATAAATTTTCTCTTAATTTTATCCTTATTTTTAATATTTTTTATTTTATTATTATTCATGCTTCTATATATATAAAAGAGTAAAAAATTCCTTTTTTTGAATAGTTATTGCTCTCTTTAAATTATTACTTTTTTAGTTATCTTAATTATTAGATTTTTATTTTCTTTTTAACATAAAAAAATTACTTTTCTTCTTGTTACAAATTCACTTCTAACCAAATTAACTTACCTTAAAGAACCAAAAAGAAAATCCTAAGATACTTTTCATAAAATATAATTAATTTAAGAAAATAAATAATAAATTTAAAAACTTTCTAACTTATTTAGACACCTTGTTTTGGCTTGCATTGCATTTTTATAAAATATTTTAAGGGCATAACTCCTAAATAACATAAGGTGAATATTTCATCATCCTTCCTTGGCTCACAAACCACCATCTTGCATATTGTATAACCCTAAGCCGTTAATTTAAAATTAATTAGACGGTAGCCCCTAAGGACTTTTAAGCTCACTAGGACAAGAGACCTTAAGAGTTGGACTAGCTCAGTATTAACTGGTTCACTGGTGTCTAAGAAAGGGGTTCAAGGATGATGCAGCCCTGAAGAAAAGTAGTTCTTTAATTGATTCTGTTAAGTAATAGGGGGACCCCCACTGACATTACCCTTACCTGACTAGTTGTTAGTTGGTATCTGACTTCGAAGATTCAAAGGCATCTTGGCAGTTAGGAGCTGTTTAGATATAAGGTAAACCTAGGGTAGAGAGTTCATTGCTTGACAACTAAATTATTTTTTTCAAACAGAAACTTTATCTAATTAAGACACTCTTCTCTATCATCTCTAGATTTAGGATTCCTTAGGTTATCATATTTAGACTTATTCTTTCTCTTTCTTTATTTTTCTTCTCTTCTCTCTCTACATAATATAAAAAAAATTAAAATTGCAATTTGGAAAAGGGAGTCTGGTTAATTAGTAAGGATAGATCTAAATCCTACCTTGATCAAGAAAGAGTAACTATGAAGAATTAGGACATACCCTTAGCCAGAAAGAATACTGCTATCCAATTAGATTTGCCCAATCATCGTGCATTCGACTATCCCAAACAAATGCTTCCAACTTTGAGATTAAGCCTCAGATTATCAACATGCTCCTTAAATTCACAGGAATTGAGGAGTACATTTTTTTCAAAGTTCTTTTTATTTTTTTATTTAGATCATTGTATTTAGGTCTGGAGAAGAAAAATTATGAAGGAGATGTTGGTAACAACAATACGTGGCTAGATTCTTTCAACTTGGGATGATGATGAAGACTGTAGTCTGGTTCTATCTTTCCTTTTATTCTTAATTTCTATATAATAAAAATTATGCTCTTCTTTCATATATCTTTTGAGTTATTTTTTGATCAAAGTTTTAATCTGGCATACATAGCCTACACCCTCTATCGACGTACTATGATTTTAGAATATGGTACATGCCTAAAAAAAGTAGATTATAGTATATAGATTAGACCCCTAACCTTACATAATTAGATAGTTTATACTCTAAGCAAATGTGCCATGATCTCCTGATACGGTCCATACCTGACAACAGATAAATTATTCTAATTCTTAATTTGTAAAAATTATTGTTATTGCAATATAAAGAAAAGAAAATAAAACCTGTGTGCATTGTGGATTTGGATTCCTGGGTTGCTTCTCTTGTTGTCTTAATTTCATTAATTAATTAATTAGTATTATCTATTAATAACCACTATTCTAAATATAATCATCTACAAATAATTTATCTTATTTTATTTTTTTATGAATTAATTACCCTTGATTCCTAAGGATACGATTTTGATTCACCACTAGCTATAGTAGTGAGTAGATTTTATTTTTGATAGCCAACGACAACGATCAGGACTTCAGGGCCAATCTTGATTGGAACGAAAGTTTGAACTCTTCCAACTTGATTGCCCACTTAGCCATTCGACCGGAGGTGTCAGGATGAGTTAAAATAGTTTTAAGGGGTTAGTCCATGAGTACCACAATCAGATGGGCTTAAAAATATGACCTGAGACACTAGACGCTGAGCGAAGATAATTAGAGCAAAAATAATTTTTTTTGGTTTTAGAATACCCAACTTCTGTGTTGTGGAGTACTTTGCTAATATAGTAGACGGGCTTCTGTGTTCTGTCGGAGTCGAGGTGCACGAGAATAGAGCTGACTGTCTTCGGAGAGGTGGTGCAAAAAAGAAAAAGACTCTTTCCCTCCCTCGGCTTCGACGACAGTGGTGGGGTGGACAAGAATTCTTTCAGTTCTTCAAAGGTTCTATAGTAGTCCTCCATCCACTTGAAGCCATTCACCTTGCGTAGAGCTTTGAAGAAGGGCATACATCTTTCAACTGATCTTGATAGAAAGCGGCTTAGAGCGGCTACCCTCCCAGTGAGTCGTTGCACCTCCTTCTTATTGGTCGGTTACCTCATATCAAGGATGGCTTAAATCTTCTTCGGATTTGCTTCAATCCCTTGCTGGGTTACCAGAAAACCCAGAAACTTTCTAGCGATGACCCCAAAATGCACATTTATGGGGGTTGAGTTCCATTGGATGCCTTTCTTGGTGAAGAAGGAGGTATTATCTTCGTCCTCTGGGTTTATCTTTATTTGATTATATTCAGAGAAGGCATCCATGATGCTAAGGAGCTCGTGGCCAAATGTGGAATCAACCTGCTGGTCATCTGGGGCAATGGAAAGCTATCTTTGGACATGCTTTATTAAGGTCGGTGAAGTCGATACAAATTCTTCAGCTCCCATTCTCCTTGCGGACCATCACTACATTGTCCAGACAATTCGGGTAGTGTGCTTCCCGAATATGACCAGCAACAAGTAGTCTATTGACTTCTTCATCAATGGCCCTCTGTCGCTCGGAGGCAAAGCTCTTTTCTTTTGATGGACTGGTCGGTACCTTGGGTCAATGTTGAGCTTGTGAGTGATTACCTCTGAGAATATACCGGGCATGTTCGATGCCGACAAGGCAAAGACGTTCGAGTTAGCCCGCAAGAAGGTGGGAACTAGTTCCTTGCCTCCGCAAGAAGAAGCTCACTGATTTGCACCATCCTTGCCAGGTCATCTCCCAGGGGGAAAGTCAGCAGACACTTAGCTAGTTCTCTCCTATTTTTTCTGATTCTTTGGGGTCAAGCAGCTCTAGGGTTGGTAGAACCATCGCCTTCTATGGGCTAGGGGCCATGTGGCAGCATAGTTGCATTGGGTTTTGCTCCCTCCGTATCTCACCAATCCCCTCACTGGTGGAGAATTTGATGAGAAGGTATTTAGTAGATATAACCATATCAAGGAGGTTTAGACCAGGTCGCTTGAGTATGGCGTTGTAAACCAAAGGTACCCAGATGACCAATAACCTCATGAAGACCATGCTTTGGCAGGTCCTTGCCATGACCGGTAGGGTAATTTCGCCTTCCACCTTCATAGAGTCTTCGGTGAAACCGACCAGAGGCAATATCACTGGTCGAAGAGAGCTAGAAGAAAAGTTCATCCGAATAAAAGCATCATAAGTAAGGTGTTGGTGGAGCTTCCACTGTCAACCAAAATTCTTTTTACATAATGTTTAGCGATCGTCATGGAAATGACAATGCTATCATCATTTGGATTATTTACCCCCGCTAGCTTCCTTTTAGAAAATAGGATTACATTTTCTATCCCCTCATCCCCTCTCGGCCTCTTGGATGTAGAACCTACCCCTTAGGAAACCATGCCCACCGTCTACTCGGTTGGAGCGTTGTCAAGGTTGGCTTGGATAGGCGGAGGCCCCATTAGTGCCGAAACAGCTGGGGGTCCCTTCTAGACAAACTTCCAAGGTAGTCCCTCTGAATGAGCTCCTCGATAGCAAGCTTCAAGATGTGACAATCTTTAGTATCATGGTCGTAGTTCCGGTGGAAATGGCAATAGCGGCTCTTATTGTGGGTGGCATCCCTCTTTAGAGGGGGAGGACGTTGGAGGTATGGCTCGCCCTCAATATCCATAAGAATATGAGATTTGGGGGCAAGGAGAGGAGTAAGGTTATCTTCTTGGGGGTGAGGCTCTAGCACTGATTATCTGGTCGGTGTGGAAGCTCAGGCCTCTTAGGGCGAGGTCCGCTTAGCTCCGCGCAAACCGACTTCTTATTGAGCTTTCTATCAACTTTCCTTGTGTGTAGTCAGCTTCATTGGCATAGATCTACTTCTGCACGTGACTCAGGAGCTCAGCATAGGAACTGGGAGGGTTCTTATCAAGTAAGTAGGTGAAGCGGGAGCGGCAAAATCCTTGCTTTAAGGCCAAACTGGCCATAGCATCATTGAGGTGATAGACCTTGAGTGCGGCTATCTTAAAATGGGCCACAAAGTCTTTTAAAAATTCTTCCTCCTTTTATCGTACGGAGAATAAACTGTTTGCTACCCGAAGGATCCTTCGACATGCATCAAAGTATGCCAAGAAGGTCCTCTCCAACTATCAAAAGGACTAATGCTGCGCGGAGGTAGGCGGGAGTACCAAGCATGCGCGGCCTTCCATAGGGTGGCCGAGAAAGTAATGCATAGAAGGGCATCAGTCACCCCTTGAACTTGTATGAGAACCTTATAGCTCTCGAGATGATCAAGTTGATCTATAGTGTCGTCATACGGATCCAATGGGGGAGGCAAAATCGGGAAGGGATTGGCTCCTTCAGAATGCGATGAGTGAGGGGAGGACGAGTGTCATAATCCACCTTCAACTGGTTGTTAAGTCTATGGCTGAGCTCCTCCAACCATTAGTGGTATTCGTCCAAGCGCCTTTTTGCTTTGTGGTTGATATGCTTGCCAGTTGACACCTCCCCTGATGACTCAAAAGATGAATAAGAAGGGGAGTAGTGCGATGGCGGTGCCCCCACTCGGGCTCCTTTCCATGCCATCGCCTGGGAGGAGGATTACTCGAGCTGTGGGCGGAGGACTGCGGCCTCTTGAGAGCTTCATGATGGTGGTGCCTAGATGAAGTATGATGGCAGTGAGCCTCTCGCTGAGGAGATTTTCTATGGGTAGATTGTTGGCTGGCTGGTGCAACTGCCACAGATGGTGTTGGAGGTCTGGGCTGCTGCTGGGTGGCGATAGAATGTTGTTCCTGCAGCTCATGAACTGCCGCAACCAAAGCTTGGACTTGCTGGGTGAGGGTGACCAGTTGATCGAGTTGAGTGGCCAAAGTTGATGGTGAAAGAGGAGTAGGGAGGTTGGCCTCCTGCTGCTCAGTCCGTTGGGGATGCCCCCTAGCATGACTGATAGAGGCCTTCTGAACACGCGTCACCACCATTGTTGTCTTAGAGGAGGCGAGGGCTTGTAGTTTAGTGTTACAGAGCTCCTTCCTTTAGTACGCCGCCCCCTACCTAGTGCCCTAATCTGATGGTGCCCAATCACCTTGCATGAACGTCTGTGAGAGCACCGTGAGTTTGCTAATGAAGCTCCACTCATGGCTAGGATCTGCAAGAAGTTTCGAGGGCTGGATATTCCGACAGGGATCCTCCAACACTCAAGTTAGTGATCAAGTGGTGCGGGCACTCCTGCATCATCGGGATCACAGCCGTGAGCTTGAGGAAGCTCGAGAGAAAGTTGGTAGTGTCAAATTCTCCTGAGTGATTAAGAGTTCTTACCTCATCATGTGGGTTTCTCTTACCCGATTTATGGACAGTCCTTACCATCTAGCAATGGGGTGAGACACGTGGAGCTCTATGGTAGAGGATGTCTTTTTGGCAGAATATCAGAACTAGTGGGCTTTGTTCCATCAGATCTGAGTAACCGTGGCTGGTGGGTGGGCCCAGTCTTGTCCAACTTACAAGCCGTAGACGGTTGATGGGCCTGATTTTGTCAGTAGATGATTGATGGGCATGCTATTGTCATACGAGTGGGTCGCAGATGGTTGATGGGCCGAATCTTGTTGGGCACATGGGCCGCATTCGGAGGCTGAGGCCGACTTGGAAGGTAGGGGCCAAGTCAAAGACTGAAGCCAACTTGGAAGGCTGAGATCATCGGATTATCAATCCTTTTTGACTTTCATCGTCAACTAGTTTTACCCATTTAACTTACAGAAAAGTCTTTGTACATCGCCCCCGGTGCAGCAAGTCCTACGTGGGCTGCACCACTTTTTTTTATTGGTCCACATGGATCCCATGTGGCCTGACACGATGGGACAGAATAGCAAGGGGATAATGTTACTTTTTGACCGTACATCCATTAAAAGTTGTTCAGCCTTTCACCATTGGTGTGCAGATGAAAATGCCATTTTCCTCCAACGTACTTCAACCCGCCATCTTATCGAAAGAGAGGAATGGATCATCGGAGTGAGGATACCAAAGACGTCGAGGGCATCGACGGCATCTTCGGCGTGGGAATCCTTCGGGCGAGCAACCCTATCCTTCTTCGCGTGGACCACCGGGTTCGCGTTGATCAACCCTAGCGTCATCTCTTCCCTGCCAACTTCCCTTCCCCCTCCCTCTCTCGCTCGCTTCTTCCACCACGGTCAAAGCTCGCCTTAAGACAAAGCATCAGTTCAAAACCCACGACACCCTAGTTCAAAACCCATGATACCCTAGTTGGAAACCCACGACACCTTAGTTCAAAACCCACAACACCCTACTTCAAAACCTTAAACAAAGCATCAGTTCAAAACCCACGACACCTTAGTTCAAACCCATGACACCCTAGTTCAAAACCTTAAGACAAAGCATCAGTTCAAAACCCACGACACCCTAGTTCAAACAACCCTATTTCAAAACCTACCACACCCTATTCAAAACCTTAAGACAAAGCATCAGTTCAAAACCCAAGACACCCTAGTTGGAAACCCACGACACCCTAGTTCAAAACCTTAAGACAAAGCATCAGTTCAAAACCTACGACACCCTAGTTCAAAACCCATGACACCCTAGTTCAAAACCCACGACACCCTAGTTCAAAACCTTAAGACAAAGCATCAGTTCAAAACCCACGATATCCTAGTTAGAAACTCACGACCCTAATTCAAAACCCACGACACCCTAGTTCAAAACCTTAAGACAAAGCATCAGTTCAAAACCCACGACACCCTTGTTCAAAACCCACGACACCCTAGTTAAGACAAAGGAAACCCACGACACCCTAGTTCAAAACCTTAAGACAAAGCATCAGTTCAAAAAACACCCCACGACACCCTAGTTCAAAACCCACGACACCCTAATTCAAAACCTTAAGATAAAGCATCAGTTCAAAACCACGACACCCTAGTTCAAACCTTAAGACAAAGCATAGTTCAAAACCCACGACACCCTAGTTCAAAACCTTAAGACAAAGCATCAGTTCAAAACCCACGACACCCTAGTTGGAAACCTACGACACCCTACGACACCCTAGTTCAAAACCTTAAGACAAAGCATCAGTTCAAAACCCACGACACCCTAGTTAGAAACCCACGACACCCTAGTTGACACCCTAGTTCAAAACCTTAAGACAAAGCATCAGTTCAAAACCCACACCCTAGTTCAAAACCCATGACACCCTAGTTCAAAACCTTAAGATAAAGCATCAGTTCAAAACCCACGACACCATAGTTGGAAACCCACGACACCCTAGTTCAAAACCCACGACACCCTAATTCAAAACTAAACTAGGGTGTCGTGGGTTTCCAACTGATGCTTTGTCTTAAGGTTTTGAACTAGGGTGTCGTGGGTTTCCAATTAGGGTGTCGTGGGATTTGAACTGATGCTTTGTCTTAAGGTTTTGAACTAGGGTGTCGTGGGTTTTGAACTAGGGTGTCGTGGGTTTTGAACTGATGCTTTGTCTTAAGGTTTTGAACTAGAAGAACTAGGGTGTCGTGGGTTTTGAACTGATGCTTTGTCTTAAGGTTTTGAACTAGGGTGTCGTAGGTTTTGAACTAGGGTGTTGTGGGTTTTGAACTGATGCTTTGTCTTAAGGTTTTGAACTAGGGTGTCGTGGGTTTTGAACTAGGGTGTCGTGTTTTGAACTGATGCTTGTCTTAAGGTTTTGAACTAGGGTGTCGTGGGTTTTGAACTAGGGTGTCGTTGGTTTTGAACTGATGCTTTGTCTTAAGGTTTTGAACTAGAGTGTCGTGGGTTTCCAACTAGGGTGTCGTGGGTTTTGAACTGATGCTTTGTCTTAAGGTTTTGACTAGGGTATCGTGGGTTTTGAACTAGGGTGTCGTGGGTTTTGAACTGATGCTTTGTCTTAAGGCGAGCTTTGACTGTGGTGGAAGAAGCCAGCGAGAGAGGAAGGGGAAAGGGAAGTTGGCACGGAAGAGATGATGCTAGGGCTGATCAACACGAACCCGATGGTCCACGCGAAGATGGAGAGGGTTGCTCGCCCGGAGGATTCCCACGCCGAAGACGCCGTCGATGCCCTCGACGTCTTTGGTATCCTCACTCCGATGATCCATTCCTCTCTTCCGATAAGATGGCGGATTGAAGTAGGTTGGAGGGAAAGGGCATTTTCGTCTGCACACCAATGGTGAAAGGCTGAACGACTTTTAATGGATGTACGATCAAAAAGTAACATTATCCCCCTGCTATTCTGTCCCATCATGTCAAGCCACATGGGATCCATGTGGATCAATAAAAAAAAATGGTGCATCCATGTAGGACTTGCTGCATCGAGAACGATGTACAAAAACTTTTTCTTAACTTACATATGACCTCAACAGCTACAGTAACCATTCCTAAATATAATACCTTTGAGTTTCAGTACAATTTTTATTATATATATATATATATATTTTTCTGGATTTTGTTTCTCTTTTTTGGCACTCTGGATTGATCGGCTGTTCACCAACCGTCGCAGGCCTAGAATGAATTAATAAAAAGTCAAATTGAGCAGCTAATTAGTCTGCGCGATAGCGTCAGTTTGCACTTCAACTTGCCGTAAAATAAAGCATGTTTCTGCTCCCGTACAACGGTTGCCACATGTCCACCGCAGCTGAATGTAAATAAAAAAAAAAAAACTTTAGTTTCACAACTTACGATACCAGGACAGCGAACGAAGCCTAGTCGGTGAACAATTTCGTACAAGTCAACCCCGCACATTCGGACGCCACCATATAATTATTCCATCGCATGGCGTTTGACGCGGATTGTGGCCCCGAACCGAACTGGTCCATGTCAACGGTGGATCCTCTCTCTCCAAGAGCCATCACTCATGGTCTATAAAAAACTCGAGGTTTCTAACAACAACAGCTTGGGTGCTCTTTTGATCGAGACTCCGAGCTATGGATTCGTTTCTTATTAGGAGCCTCTCTCTCTCCTTCTCTACCATCTCTTTCGTTCTTTTTTCTGCAATGATGACCTCGGCGTCGGCCACCGAACCCTTGGACGGATTCAAGCAGCTGATCGGTAGCGAAAAGAAGACCCATCTGCATCTATACTTCCATGACATCGTCTCCGGGCCCAACGTCACAACCGTGCAGGTTGCGTCGGCGGGAAATGCATCGCGATCGGTCACCTTCGGAAACATCGTCGTGATCGACGACCCGCTGACGGTAGGACCGAGCCCAAGTTCGAAGCTGGTGGGACGAGCTCAGGGACTCTACGCGCAAGCATCGCAGCAGTCTCCCGAGCTGGCACTGACCATGAACTTTGTGTTTGTGGCTGGAAAGTACAACGGAAGCACGCTGACGATAGTGGGGTCGAACCCTATCTTTCATACGACGAGGGAAATGCCAGTGGTCGGAGGGACCGGGATATTCCGGCTTGCCCGGGGATATGCTATCGCCAAGACTTTCTTTTTTAACCTGACTTCTGGGAATGCAATCGTTGAGTACAATGTTTACGTGCTGCATCACGGATACTGATCATATGGTTGCATTTGTGCTTTGTTATACAGCCACTAGCTAATTGCCAGCTTAATTAATTACGTAGGTGCAATAAGAGCTGGTCAGTGGCCTGAATGAAGCTTGTGCGGATATATATATGGTCTGCATTGTGTTTTTATTTTTTCCGTGGAACGTTAATTTGCATTGTGTTTGATACCATAAATTACCAATTAAAAAGATGTTCCAGCTGCGTATAGATTTTTAATTATTCTTGAATCTGTCCATCGATCTTGACTTTGTATTAATTCGCGGATTAAATGGTATACTTTGATTTGATTCATTAATTAATGCCTTCGTGTGTGCATATATATTAAATTGGTACAGTTCTATGGTCTGATTTCATTCATGGATTAATGGAAGCATGTTAAATAATTGAATTTTGATTCTATATTTTTTAAAATGTCTAAGTTAAATCAAGAGTATTAGAATGGATTGTTAATTCAATTTATATAATATTCTTCAGAACAGAAGTTGTACAGGTACTGGCTTTTTATTCCTTGGTACATAGGACATTCAATTTATTTACATGATTTCAAGGGGTTTGTTGTTGATGTGTTCTTTTATTTTTTAACTGACAAATAATGTTTAAACAAAAATTGTAGCGTTATTGCCCTTGATCCAATTAGAGTTGCCCATCAATCAAATACTTAAATCTATCTTTTTAAATGAGGATGAAAAATATTAAATTGATAACGTCATAGTATTTTGGACATTAGTGGCTTGGATCCAATCTTACTTTCATTCCAATTTTGACTAAGCTTCCTCCATCCTCGTCTGAATATAGATTTATCTCCTAAAGATGCTGCTTAATTAAATTAATATGGTATAGACATAGACTAATAATATTTGAGTTTGACCCATGATTAATTAATTCTTGAAAGAGAAGTATTAGAAAGACATAATTTTGTAGTCAATCTACAACATAACCATCTACATGACTGCAAATTATGAGATGCTGAGTTTCCAATATTTCTTCCTCCTGGGTTTAGCATCTTCCATTAAAAAGAGTACTTGTAACAACTCATAATTTTATCTAAAAAGAGTAGCTTGAAAGGGACTATTTTGTTTTCATGATCCTACATAAATATCTATGATTTCTTTAGTAAATAACTAATGTAAGATTAAATATGAATATGAGTCAACACATACTTCTTTTATTTAACTTCTAGTATACTCATTAAGCCAAAGATCAAATTTTAATTATAAATATCACAATTGGTTCATAATCGTTTACAATAGAGGTGTAGATTAGACCTATTTTACGTAACAGGATGTTGCTCACTAACGGCAGCAAAGTACAATTTATTTTGTGGTTGCATATTATTATTTCATTTTATCTATTAAATAGCAGTGACCCTAGCCCTGATCACCTCTCTCAGCCTTTCTACTAGGCTTTGTTTGGATTTTTGGATGGAAAGAAAGGGAGAGTAAAAAGAAAAAAAAGGGATAGAAGAAAAAGAAAGGGAAAGGAAGGATTGTTTTCCTTCTCTTGTTTGGAAATAATGAAAGGAAAAAGAAAGATAATATCAATTATTTTGTTTGGATAAAAAAAAAAAAAAGGAAAAGAGTTATGAAATAATTATACCCCTTCACACTTCAATGCTATAAGAAACTTTTCGTACTCTTAATGGATCTCAATGAAAAATCATGTTATCACATTGGGTTTCAATGGATTTCAACAATAATTAAAAGAAGAGATACCATGGGTTGAGATCGGCCTTGAGCTTTCGTAGTATTACTTCGATGAGTTTTGAGAACCCTAGCATTCGTGGCCATAGGAATGGAAGAACGAAGAATAGGAAATGGATCGTAAAAATGAAAGAATGAAGAGTAGAAAATGAAGGAATATTTTGATCTTTCAAAAAAAACCTTAAACATTATTTTCTTCCTTACTTCACTCTCGATTTGGGAGTTAATAAATATTCTTGTTCAGAAAGAAATAAGAGAAATCAGTTACTCTTTTTTTTTCTTCTTTTTTTATCCTTATTTCAAATAAAATAATTTATGACCTTTTTATTTTTTTATTTTTTTTAATCTAAAAAGTCCCTTAAAAGAATAGAGAAGAAAAAACCTTTCATCTGGACATGAGATTAGCAATGTGGCAAGGTTGTTAGTAGTGCAATCTTTTTAACCAAGAATTACCATCATGCTCAAATTTTTTTTTTTGGCCGTGTACCACATGTACGTTTAACTCTCATTACTACAAAAAGTTAAATAGACTATAGTAAATTTTAGGAAAAAGACTATGTTTGTTGTAAAAAATGTAGTCTAATATTTTAGACTATGTTTTCATAATTTTTTAGAAATTAAAAGAATATATCTTTTATTAAAAACATAGTCTTATATTATCTTATAATATAAAAACTATATTTATAATTAAGACATAGTCTATTATTATCTTATAATATAAAAAATTATATTTTTTATTAAAACACAATCTAATATAAAATTAAAATTTATTTTTTTCCTTCTAATTCACTTTTCTCTTTTTTAAATTATTTTCGATACCCAAACTCAAATTTCATTCTCCTAGCCGGCCTTTTGCATCTCATCCCAAGCCCTTTTCCCTACTTCCTCTTTCGGCCTCACGAGAGCAAGGGGGAGCAAGCGAACCCTCTCCCCAATCTAAAAACCCTACACGACACCTAGGCTTTCCGATCTAACCTTGGCCCCTGATAATGTCTGATCACTTTGAACCAACGTCCTTGAGCGTCAATGGATATACCATGGGTTTGTCGAAGAAGGTTTGCCTCAGCACCGAGATCTGCAAGAAGTTCGATAACCGCTATTCTACGGGAATCCTCCGACGCTCAAGTTAGTGCTCAGAATCATAGCCGTGAGCTTCAGAGAGCTCGAATGAGAGAGTTAGGAAGAAGTTGAGAAAATTACTAAGTATTTGCTCTTGTGTTCATACCTTCGTCAGGGGTCCCTCTTACCTATTTTGCTACTGATTTGGGTCTACATGGCTCGATGGATAAGATTGGCATCTTATCATGAGTCATGACTTTTGTGAATGGCATCTCATTATGAGTCATGACTTTTGTGAATAAATGTCAGAACTAGTGGGGTTGGATTCACTTCATCTGAACTGGGTGATTGATACTTTATGGCAAATAATCACCTTTTTAGAGCTCAAGTGGCCGGAGTCATTAAAGCTTCGTGATGAGTGACGACTTCTTTGGTCTATCTCATCAGAGTTATTAATGCTTCATGATGAATTATGACCTTTTAGGCTCACGCCAGGGTTAATGGAGTTTATCTTATTAGACGTATACAGATCAAAAGTGGTTGGTAGGCCTGACTGTGTCAGAGGTGAAGGCTTGCTTGGGAAGATGGAGTTGATCTTGGAGATAATAGGGAGCTAGGGCCGCCTAGGGACCGCTTCTGTAATGGGGCCGCCTAGGAGCCGTTTCGGGGCCGTCTCTGTAATAGGGCCGCTCAAGAGCCGTCTCGGGCTGCTAGGAACCGCTTCTATAATGGGGCGCCTAGGGACCGCTTCTGTAATAGAGCCATTCATGAGCCGCTTTGGGGCCGCTTAGGGACCGCCTCTGTAATGGAGCCGTTTAGAGCCACCGCTTAGGGATCGCCTCTGTAATGAGGCTGCTCAGGAGCCGTCTCGGGCTGCCTAGGAACGCTTCTATAATGGGGCGCCTAGGAGCCGCTTCGGAATCGCTTAGAGACCGCTTCACGATCATCTAGAAACCGTTTCTATAATGAAACCGTTAGCTTTCAAATAATTTTTGTTGTAAATACTTTTAGCCGTTAATTCACGCATGACTTTTATCAGCCACATCAGCCCCTTGGCAAAAGGCTTGAAGGAGGCGAAGAAGCCAAGGGCATTTCCACCTAGAAACCCTAAACCCCACGTTGGATGCTCCCTGGCCGGCACCGACTCCCGAGGGCCTCGAGGCGGCGGCAGCGTCGGGGAAGAAATTGGATAGCGGGGAGTTTTTTGAGCATCGATTTGATCAGAAGCTTAGTTTTAGGATCACCTTCTAGATAATTGTGAGTCCACTTTTGGTTGGTTTTTTTTTTTTTTTTCATAGTCTATGTTGGTCATGCAGCTCCCAGGTAATCCAATTTTCCTTCGATTCAATTTTTATGAAGTCATACGGGATTGCTTGGTTTAAAACTTTTTTTCCGATGTCTTTTGTTCTCTCATCGCTAACTATTGTCATGATTGAGTTCATCTCATGTTGGTAGAGGAGTTG
>UESW01001710.1:0-35401 GCA_900491605.1 Calamus simplicifolius | reverse complement strand
TCTCCCCAAAACCCAAACGCTCCTCCTCCTCCTCGCCTAATACCAATACCGATAGAATGGAGGACGTCTTCCGCTATAAGCTCGGCCAGCTTCTGAAGGCCGACCAAATCGCCGTTTTCACCTAGCTCCGGCACCAGAATGAATGGGAGATCGCTCTCCAGGTCTAGTGCTTATCCTTTTTTTCTCTGAACATTTAGAAGTGCAGAGAAATCTAATCTAAGTTGATTGTGTTGTAAATGCAGAGATCTTGTTTGATTAAGTTTTTATGAGAAACTGGTTGGTTCAACTAATGGTTTGCTTGATATAAAAGATGCAATTGACCTACTTTTCTAATCGTTTCCAGGGATTTGGGTCAAAGTTAGATTTCTTAGGTTGACTCTATAAATGGTCCCTCTCAAACTCGAGTATCATGGGATGCCTAGCTCTCGCGCATGCGCATGCAGCTTGTACATCTACACATGACCCACATGACTCTTAGTTGTTCTTTAATTAGACAAAGGTTCCCGGTTGAGAAATTTGAATAAGGGGAGTAAGTAAGAAGAGTTAGAAATAATGATTAAGATAAGGATCGATGAAGATAAGGATAGGCTTGAATCACGCACGAACTCTTTCTTCGTTATTTATACCCTCTCAAATACTCTATGGGTGAATAGCAAATACGCCGCAGGATACGAAAGCCTTTGATCGAGTTTGCACCAAAGAACTAATGAAAACTCGATTGTAGATAAGAACTGATTAATTTTTCTGGTTTGATTTGATGTGTATTTATAGAGGTTGAAGCCTGGGATGCATTGATTCCAAGAGAGTCGCGTCTCTTCACAACATATCCGAGCAAAACTTGCAACGGACAAAAGTTTGAATCGATGCATCGCACCGTTCGGCTTTTGAGGTGAGAATCCCGCGGGAGAGTCCACGACTATTCCCTAAGCACATCCACAAACACCTACTTAGTTTATTTAAACAAAATCTCAATAATCCCCCACTTATTTAAAACAAACTAAGTCCACATCTAAAATTAAGGACAAGGAGCATTAATACAGCTAGATATCTTTCGATTTGAACCTAACCTTAGTAAAATACCACAAAGCTTTAATAAAATTTCAGGTAGCATAAACTTTGAACCAGTTATTCCTTGTGTCAAAATCGGTGATACTTTACACACACTCCTTAGTGTTTCTTATCTACACACACGCTTAGCACGATTTATGGCACGTGCTTATCCTGTTTCATGAACCTTTTCATGAGAGAAACTCCAACTCTCACTTGAGACGGCACCATCTCAAGGTTCATATAGGTAAAGTTCTTTCAGTATCTTTATTATAACAGATACTTGTCTACATGATTGAACTTTATTAAGAGTTTAAAAACTCAACCCTCCAACTTGTAACAGTCAGCACTATATACTAAGTGTAGCTATAATCCACTTGTCAATGACTTGTTGTTATCCATTGAACCTAAGACTAGTCATTTCCTAGTATTAGGTTGGGTTGCCATCATTGGTGGACTTTTACTCAAGGAGTTTTAGACCCATCCCTTTGGAAGTCATCTTCGCTAAATCTCTTGTAAGAGGTTTAGTAAGTGGATCAGCTAGATTATAGCTTGATCGCAAAAGTGAGAAAAATTATTCCATCCTTGATTAATTTCCTCATATATTCATGTCTTAGACTAATGTGTCTAGACTTTTCATTGTACACTTCGCTGTACGCTCTGGCTAAAGTGGCTTGGCTACCACAATGTATCGATACGATTGAAATATTCTTACAAGCCAATGGATTTTCAATAGAAGATACCTTAACCACTCAGCCTCATGTCCTGCTGAAGCTAGAACCACAAACTCTGACTCCTTGTTGAGTTTGTTTCTTGGATTTTCAACATATTGCACCATCCGCTAGTGCAAAATCCAACCAGTGGTAGATTTATTATCTCCCACACTCGATATCCAACTTGCATCGTTATATCCTTTCAATACAGTAGGAAATTTAGAGTATTGTAGACCTAGTCTTTTGGTTTTGAAAGATAACCAAAGATTCTACCAATAGCCTTCCAATGCTCTACACTCGGGTTGCTAGTAAACCTACTCAGCTTACTAACTGCAAATGCTATATTGGATCTAATACATTGCATCAAATATATTAGACAATCAATAGCACTTGCATACTCAAGTTGAGCTACGGCTCGTCACTATTCTTTTCAAGCTTTAGACTTGGATCGAACGGGGTGTTCACTTCTTTCAACTTCAAAATTTGAACTTGTGTAACACTTTCTCAATATAATGTGATTGACTAAGTTCAAAACCCTCACCATTTTGTTTCACTTTGATGCCCAAAATAGTATCAACTTGTCCAATATCTTTCATCTTGAAAGTAGATGATAGAAACCTCTTCGTTTTTTGTATGCCTTTCATTTCATTGCTAATGATCAGCATATCATCAACATAAAGGCACACATATACCACAAAGTCACCAGGCACTTTAGTATATAAACATTTGTCAAAAATGTTGTGAACAAATCCATTTGAGAGTATGATAGAGTCAAACTTCTCATGCCATTGTTTGGATGCTTGTTTCAATCCATACAAGGATTTAACAAGCTTGCACACTTTATGTTCATTACTTGGTAGAATAAAACCCTCTGGTTGTTCTATATAACCTCCTCATCGAGATCACTATTTAGGAATGTCATTTTGACATCCATTTGATGAACATAAAGGTTATGCAATGAAGCTAATGCAAACAATACTCTAATTGTTGTTATTCTAGCTACAGGTGCATATGTATCAAAATAGTTAATTCTTTCTTTTGTCAAAAATCTTTAGCTACTAGTCTCGCCTTATAAGTATTTAAAGTACCATTGCTATGATACTTCTTCTTAAACACACATTTACAGCCAATAGACTTAGACTCTTTAGGTAAATCGATAAGCTCCCAAGTGTAGTTTGACATAATAGAATCCATCTCATCTTGAATAGCTTCCTTCCAAAAAGCTGAATCTCTCGAAGCCATTGCTTCTTTAAAAGTTTTAGGATCGTCTTTTACTTGAAGAACAATAGGTACTTTACGAATAAAATTCTCTCAACTTTCTTCTACCAAATAGAAAGAAATGAGTTGAGAATCTATCTCTTCGGATCCTAAATCCTTAACTTTTTGGATTCTTTACTTTTTCGAAGTTTCGGTTGTTCTTCTTCAATAACTTTTGAAGAATTCTCTTTGCAAGAATCTTCATTTGTGGGACTTTAAGAATTCTTTCTTGAAGTGATAAAATTTTCAAAGAACTCCACATCTCTAAATTTTATTATCACATTAGACTTTAAATTAAGGAGTCTAGGCTTTGCTATTTGTAGCATATCCTACAAAAGCGCACCTAATTCCACGAGGATCCAACTTAGTCCTTTTAGGATCGGTGTTCTTGTAATAAGCAAGATACCCCACACTTTAAAATAGCCTATATTAGGCTTTCTGCCTTTCCATAACTCATATGGAAAGGTCTTATTCTTTTTAGTAGAAATTCTATTAAGAATATGACATGCAGATAATAATGCTTCATCTATAAATTAAAAGGCAACTCAGCATGTAACAAGATAGCATTTATCATCTCTAAAAATGTTCTATTTTTACATTCTACTAACTCATTTTGTTCGAGTGTGTGTGGTGCAAAACACTCAAGTATGATTCCATTTTGTTCACAAAAAAATTAAAATCATTAGGAAAATATTCTTCACTCCTATCACTTCTAAGGATTTTAATATTTCTACCTAATTGATTTTTTACTTCTGCTTTATAAACTTTAAAAGCATGGAAAGCCTCATCTTTGTGCTTAAGTAAGTAAACGTATATATATCTAGAGTAATCATCAATAAAAGTAATGAAATATCTATTACCATCTCTAGTTAACATACCATTTAACTCATAAATATCACTATACACAAGTTCTAGCAAATTAATAATTCTCTCTACACTATGAAATGGCTTCTTAGTCATCTTTGATTAATACAAAATTTACATTTATTAAATTTATCAATATTGCAAGAAATCATGCCATATTTAATTAATCTTTTCATAGTACTAATACCAATATGTGCTAATCTACCATGCCATAAAGTAATGGAATCATCAATATATATAAGCAGAAGACACAATATTATTATTATTATTGTTAATAATATAAAGCTTGACCATTCCATCAGTAGAATAGCTTTTTTCAATAAAAACACCATTGCAGGACAGTATAAGTTTTTTCGAATTAAATATACTTTTAATCCTTGGTTTGCCCAATAAATCCTCACTAACAAGATTTCTATTCATATCCGGCACATACAGCATATTGATCAAAGTGATCTTCTTGCCGGATGTGAAGTGAAGATCCACACTTCCTTTCCCAAGCACCTTGGACCGACCTTCATTGCCCATTTGAATTTTTTGTCCATTAGTAATATCCACATAAGTCTTGAAAAGTAACTTATCATAAAAACATGGACGGTGGCACAAGTATCATACCATTAACCGGAAACCTTGCCTCTGACCACCATGACTTCACTTATGGTGGCGACGATCTCATCGTCTACTTCAGTTACATTTGCTTTATTGGTTTGCCCCTTTCGTGCCTGCAATCACGAGCAAAGTGCCCATATTTGCCACATACAAAGCAACTCACATTGGACTTATTTTTGTTGGATTTTTGAACTTATCTTGATCCCTTTTAGGGCCAAGTTTGTTCTCTTTCGTTTTCTTGAACTTCTTAGGATTGCTCGCAGCATTTGTCTTTGAGGTACCAAATTATTTTCTCAATCTTTTCATGCACCCTCGATTCCTCCTCGATTCGAATGTATTTTTGTAATTGTTTCAAGAATAATCCTCGGAGTTGTGAAGTAGTTTCTTTCTGAATCCATTCCAAGATGATGGCAACTTTGCAATAATCGCACCTACTTGGAAAGGTTTGGGAACCTCTATCTTCACCACCATCAATTTGTTGACAATAATTTATAACGCATGCACTTGTGCAAGAATTGCTTTCTCATCATTCATCTTGAAATCAAAGTACTTAGAGTTGAGGAATTTTTAGTACCTTCTTCCTCGGCCTTATACTTGTATTCAAGCGCATTCAAATCTTCACGGAGATTGTGTGTTGGTGTAGAGGTCGTAGAGGTGATCTGACAATGCGTTAAGAATGTGTCCATGACATATGAATTCATCTTCATGCCTCTTCTTTCTTTCGGCCTTGAGTTTATCAGAGTCCTCGGCGGTGGGCTCAGGAATAGGGCCCAAATATGGATCCAACACATAGAAGATCTTCAACGCCGTGAGTAAGAACTTGAGTTTGTCTTGCCATCGTGTGAAATTTATTCCATCAAAACGATCTAATCTCACGAGGTCTTGGTTCATGAGTTTGATGGTGGATACGGTAGTCTCGGTCTCCATACAGATAATGCTTAAGATTGTTGAGAAATTTGAATAAGGGGAGTAAGTAAGAAGAGATAGGGATAATGATTAAGATAATGACCAAGAGAGATGAAAATAAAGATAGGCTTGAATTATGCACGAAATGCTTTTCTTAGTATTATTTGCACCCTCTGAATGCTCTGGGTGAATAGCAAATACGCCGCAGGATATGATAAATCTTTGATCGAGTTTGCACCAAAGCACTAATAAAACTCGATTGTAGACAAGAACTGATTGATTTTTTCTGGTTTGATTTGATGTGTATTTATAGAGGTTGAAAGCTGCGGCTAGCTAGTGCCTGGGATGCGTTGATTCCAAGAGAGTCGCATCTCTTCGCAACGTATCCGAGGTAGAACTTGCAATGGACAAAAGTTTGAATCGAAGCATCGCACCGCTTCAGCTTCTGAGGCAAGAATCGCCATGGGAGAATCCACAACTATTCCCTAAACACATCTACAAACACCTACTTAATTTATTTAAACAAAATCTCAATAATTAGTGGCCTTAGAAACAAAGCTTTACCTCCATTAACAGAGGTCAGACTACTTGTGCTTATAATTACAAGCGTAGGCTTAGACTTCTCATGTAACAATCCCGTCATTGAACCAAAACACTACTATGCATTGTAGTAGCTATATAACCTGATGACATAACTCTAGTTTGAAAGGAAAGCCGTGCTTGCATTTTCTAAATGTTCTGGAAGGAACAGTGAGCATGAGCATAAGGTAAGCACGCTAATGATGAGGACTTTGTGGGGGGAGAGTGGTATGTTTTACCAGAATAAGTTTTAGACATGTTAGGCTTAAGAGGGAAAACATATCTTACTTTGTCTTGCTAGTGCCAGGGATCTCCAATCCCATCAAGCCTTGTCAATTTCTTTTCTGATGCTTAATAGGGAATATTGATATCCAAGAAGGTCTTAGCAATTTTTGATTTAATTATTTTTTGTAGGTTAGGTTATTGTATGCAATGGAATGAGTTGATATCACTTATCTGAATTTGTGATGTTAATAACATATCCTGTGCTTTGGATCCAATCTCCCTCTTTTTGAGCGGCAACTACAGCAACTGCCCTGGAACTGATGGAAAGGGAGTTGGGATGTCTGAAGGTGAACCTTGATGGAATCACAAAAAGAATCTCAAACGAGGTATTCTGTAGAACATTTGTACCACAAAGTATGTATCTTGTTTATTTTTAGGTTGTATTTTTCTCAATTACTCATGAATATAACTTCCTCATGCTAGTGCTATGAATATAACTCATTCAATTCTAAATAGTGGAAGAGTGCCAATGTGAACTATATCGCTTGCTATTTGGGCGGTGAACAAGTATACGAGGCCTTTGCGTGGTTCAATTTTCTTGTAGAAGTATAAAATGTTCAGAAAGTTTGCTTCTTAAGGCATTGTACAGAATCTTATATCACCTTTTCTATTCTATTTTTTAAGAATATTTTGTAGAAAAATAAAATATGTAGTGAAAATAGAGTTGTTACATTTCTGTATGTGGTTCTGTTAGTTGTTGCAAAAACATTCTAAGTTGATGTTTCATGTTTGAATGTGCTTCATCCTGAAAATGACCAAAGCGATGCCATATTTTTCTTAACATGTTTTATCTTATGATGATTCCTTGATTTGATCCCATTAATCTTTAGCATCATTGTTTTTGACTTTTTGTTATACAATAATGGGATTCTTCATTAAAAATATTTCACCCAGCTTGATTAATTTCAAGTTCCCAAGCCATACACATTTGATAGAATCAGTGCATGTGCAGTGTGAAAGGGAAAGTTTATGATGCACTTTTGCTTGTTGAAATGTCACCTCGAAGTGTCTAGACTAGTTATTGTGCTCTCAAGTTGATACATCCATTACTACAAAAAGTTAAATAGACTAAAGTAAATTTTAGAAAAAAGATTATATTTTTCGTAAAAAATGTAGTCTAATATTTTAGGCTACATTTTATAATTTTTTACAAATTAAAAGACTATATCTTTTATTAAAAACATAGTCTATATTATTTGATAATATACAAAAACTATATTTTTAAATAAGATGTAGTCTTATATTATTTGATAATATAAAAAAATTACGTTTTTAATTAAGACACAGTTTTATATTATTTTATAATATAAAAAATTATATTTTAATTAAGAGATAGTCTAATATAAAAAAAAATTCTCTTTCTAATTCGCTTTTTTTTTTTTTTTTTTGCTTTTCTAAATGAAACCATCAATATCCAAACTCATATTTTATTTCACGATTCCACCAAGGATTCTCCTTCACAGTTTTCCTTTGACGCTCAAATTCGGGTAGGGTTTTTTCTTCTTTTCTCATTCTTTATTCTATATCCTAGGTTTTAGGTCTGAGGGAAGGAGAAGAGGGTGCCTCGGCGCCAGCAGGGAGGCCAAGGCGGAGCTGGAGGACGAGGGCACTGGGGTCATAGGAGAAAGGACCAGTCGGAGGGGGCGGCGGAGTCGGAGGTCGCGCGGAGGGGAGATGGCGGGATATGATGATTTCAAACCACCAATATTATTATTCTCATTGATCGTCTTTCTGTCAAGTCGGAAGTGTAGTTCGTGGGGGAGAGAAAAATGAGCAGCGTAGCCCAAGTGAAGCTGACACGAATTCGGGTTTGGATCCCGGACACATTTCGTGCTTTTCCTCTCCGGACGTAGCGTTGTTGCGGTAATTTCAAGCTTCCCAAGCGTATCTCCGACCTCGCCCGAGCGAGCTTCTGCGATTGCGGCGTCGTTACATTTCTGTTTCCCTTTCCTATCCATCCTTGAAGCCGCCGAAGGTATTCTTTCATCTTGTTTTTCTTGTTGGCTGTCTCTCTTAGCAACTGGTTGCTCTAATTTTTCCTTTTGCTGGTCGATGATATTAGGGTTTGCTCAGAGGAAAGGGTTTTAAGGTTTTAGGGTTTTGTGGTTTGATCGGGAACGAGATTCTAGGTTGCGTTTGGTGCATTGTTAGCGAGTCTGTAGATTACCTACAAGATAGATTATTACTTTATGGATTACCATTAATATTGATTGTGTTTCGTATACATGGGTAATGTTACAATAATATTGATTATTGTGTTTGGTAACATCAAATTCTCAAATGACTCCTAAATCAAATTCATATATTAAATCAAAATATTCTTAAATCAAAGTATTTATATATAAGGAGAAGATACTAGATTTAATTATTTTTTAAGATTAAAATATATTTTTAATCTTTAAACATTTATTCAATTTTTTTGATTCTTAAACTATCGATTATCATAATTTATTTATTATATTTTAATATTTTGTTATATAAAATTAATTAATATTAATAGAATAATTGATATATTATGATAATATGAATAGATCGATGAGTAGATAGCAAAAAGTAAGTTATTTTTAAAATTTTAAAAGTAATATAATTAAACATGATCAATTTTAAATTACTACATTGTCAAAGAGACATTGCTAAGAATACTATTTTTTTAAAAAATAGTAATTTTTTTTAATTTTTTAAGTAAATTAATTTAAAATGGTAATAAAAAATTTAATTAATTTAAAAAAAAATAGTAAAAAAATAAATTTATTAATTATGAAAAAAAAAAATTAATAAAAAAAAAAAAATTAAAAATTAAAAAATATTTTAAATAAAAAATAAATATTATAAAAAAAATTTATTTAATTTTTAAATTAACAGAAAAATATATAAAAATAAATTAATAAATAATTTTTAATAAATAAATAAACAATTTAAAAAATAAAACAAATATATTTAATATATATATAATTAATTTAAAATATGAAAATTAAATTTAAAAATATTTTTTAAAATATTTTTAATTTTTTTTAACAAATTAATTTATTTTTTTTAAATTTATTTTTAAAAATGTTAAATTATTAAACAAATTAAAAAAAATATTTTTATATTTTTTATATTTTTAATTATTTTTAAAAAATAATTTATTAATTAATTTTAATTTTTTTTTTTAATATTAAATTAATTAAAAATTAATTAAAATTTATTTTTAATTAATTTTTTTAAATAATTTCTAAAATAAATTAAAAATTAATTAAAAATTTAAAATTATTTTTAAATAATTTAATTTTTTAATTTTTTTAATTAATTTATTTTATTATTTTATTTTTTAATTAATTTTACTTTATTAATTTAAATTTATTTTTTATAAATTTAAAAATAGTAATTAAAAATTATTATTTTTAAAATTTTTCAATTAGGCTTTTCTTGTAACTATATTTTTTGTTTTTATTTTTGTTGTAATTTTTTTCCTATTCGTTATTTTTTTTATGAACTAATAATACCGTGGTTTATTTTTGTTTAGAGATTGAGAAAAGAGATAATGATGGTGAGACTTGAGAAAGAGAGAAAAAGAAGGAAATAATTTGTTTTGAGAAAGGGATACTTATTTTTAGAAAAAAATAATTTATTAGATTACAACATATCCAAAAATGTGGATAGCCATTTTCCTCAGAGATTAAATGCTAAGGTTGTGTTTGATATGGTGGATAAGGGAAGATATCTCCTGAATATTCCTCCTTATTCCCAAATACTATAGCTATAGGGGATAGTGCTGAAAAAATTTAACAGGAGGGGATAACCCATGTTTAACCATGGGTTATCCCTTGAACTTATTCCCTAGGGAACCCAGAAATAACTAAAGTTATCCCTTGATGGCAGAGTTATAATTTAAAAAGGTGCTTATCCCCTCAGCTATCCCTGGATAGATGCTATCCTGTACATTTATCCAGGGATAGCCAAAAAGCTATCAAACACAACCTAAAGGTTTTCCTTTCATCCGGGGTGGCTCTGGTTCTTAGCTTCGACAGGGGCACTCGGATTGCTTTCTTAGATCTTTGGTCTGATCTTGTTTCGTATTGTGGTTGAATTCGTTTGTGGAATTTTCAGTTGCAAACTTAAGTTTTATACATTAGAGTGCAACAAAAATTTCTATGTTCCTTGTGAACTAAAATTTCTGTCTGGTTTTCTAGATCTTTGATCGATAATTGCACTCAATCTTAACCGTCTTTTCTCTTTTCTTATCAAGCGTAAATTGGAAATTTCCAAACCTCGCGGATAATACCTGTGGAGACGCGATGAGATTGCTATCTTCTTTGATTCGACGGAAATAGAGAACAAAAAGTAACGAAAGGGATGAAAGATACGTCTCTCTATTTGATTGCTAACAAAGGAGGCATCAAGAACCCGTGTTTTCTCCCCTGCTTCTATATAAACCACTCTCTTCGGATTCCAGAGGTTTTATTTTTAAGTTTTATTCTTGGTTTTGTTCGTCTTCTCGATGGAATCAAAAAGTTTTATTATTATTTTTTTTTCCCTTGAGGATTTAGTTTGTACCGTAATCGGCTAAAAATATCATTTCCCTTAATTTTTTCTGTTGCAAGAGGCAACAAATTTGCTGCAGAAGCTCTCTCTGGAACCCAAGAACAGTACTCATGATTGTTCAGGGGTTAAGAAGAAGGTAGCTCTCTTTGTTCGTAAAATAGTTTCTTATAGATATCTGCACGCCTATCCCCTCCAACATAGATATTGGGCAATTCTTATACTTTGTGATTTAATTTAACAGCTTTTTGATGTGGCAAGCGCACCACTCCCATATCATACCAGCGGTCTGTTACCCCTCTACTTCAGGAGGTTATGGATGCAAGCATGTGTTACCTGCCCAATGGATATCCATCGACAACGTATTACCATGGAGGTGAGGTTTAGTCTACTGCTATCACTAAGACTGTGTTTGAAATATAAATAAGAGAGGATATCCTTTCATATTTTTAAAAGCCATAATTATGAAGGATAGATAGGAATAAAGTTAACTAGAGGGATAATACATAGTTAATCATGATTAACCATGGATTATTACCTCAATTTATTCCTTAGGAAATACAGGAATAACTAGTTATCCGAGTAAAAAAAAGTTGTCCTATAGATTTATCTTTTTACATTTGATATGATCAATGGGATAGTCAAAGGATATTTCTAGAAAAAGCCAGGAAATAAACTATATCCTATACACTTAGCCAAAGATAATATTTTTTCTATCAAACACTATCTAAAAGTTTTTTAGAAAATAATAATAAAGAAGATGGTTGACTGGACTGCCTAGGTGACCATCTGCTCTTGAACAGTCTCCCGACGACCCTGCTTCGGTGGCCTGTTGTAATCTTGTTTTCGTATTGTTTGCAGGCCCTTGTTATTTATCTAGAACTGGTTTCTTGATTAGTTGTTTATTTACATGCTTGTATTGATTTACATGCTTTTGGTGTAGTTGCTTATTGCATTGACTTACAATAATTATGCTGCATTTTTTTTGTATGATCAATTTTTGGGAAGTTCTAGTTCTCCTATCTAGCGTTGTGTTGAACCAGAATTACTCCAAACTTAAATCCCTGTTTGGACTGAGGGAAGGAAATGGAGGGGGGATGAAAAAGTGTAGAGAAAGAGTGCGTTGGGCTTTCGAGAACAACCATGCTTTTCATTTTTATTTTCATAGAAAAAAAAATACCAGTTAAAATATGATCCACCTGTGAATTACTTATTCAGCATTATCTCCACCTGTGACCCCTATGATCACCAAATGAGATCCATATCTAATATCATACGTGCATATATATCATTGAAGACACAAGCAATTTGACTGAACTAGCAATGAATGATTGCACTATCAATGATGATTCAAAGCAATCCAATCCAACATGCACAACCATAGTTTTTAGTTAAACCATATTCATGAAAAGTTTAGCTTGACAGAATAAAAGAATCACCTTATGATTACAAGCAGTTGAAACTTAGCCATAGTACAAATGGATTCAAATTTGTGATATGGAATGTTGTGTATCTTTTATCTTGTAGATTTGATTCATTATCTCATGAAATTTGTTAACATGTTATTCTAATCTTTTTCCTAAAAGAAGGGAAATAGAAATGTAAAGAGGGATTCACATGCATAAATCAACAGTAGGATCTATTAATAATATAATTAGATATGGTACAGTGATTGAGAATATAGCACCAAACTCTGTTGTACATGAAGTTCCTTTGGGTATTCATAATTATCGTGTATCTATTGTTTGTTTTGATGATGATGCTTTCCTTCCAATAACAATTGGTGATAATCCTGTGAAAGTTATAGATTTTGTTTGTTCTTACATTGCATGGCCTCGATCATTAGTTATTGATGATCGAATCAAGGTATTTAAAACTTTTTAACTCATCCATAAATTTATGATTAATTTATATTGATAAACTATTTGTTATGTAGATTTATGAATTGAATTTCATTATTATGAACAGGCTAAGATTGTCTCATAAAAGTTACAGATAAAAAGCAAAGAAAAGGGTTCTTGGAGTTTGTCATATTTAAAGAATCATATTGCAAAAAGTTTGGAAGATACAAATACAATAACTGTGGTATTGAATGTTGGTGTCTTTGATCATGAACGGGTTCGTTATATTATTCGAAAAGATATCGATCACTTTTGCTCAATAGAGCAGATTACTTCTAATTATATTGTACTATATATGAGGTAATAAGATATTTTTATATTTTTTGCATTTCATATGCAATTACTAAATGTGACAAGTTTCTAATAATAACTGTAGGATTGAATAATTTGATTTGTGTAGCTATTTGTACAACTAACTCAAGAAATCAAAACTGCTCAACATATATGGCTTCGTAGACCCTAGACAAATCTCTATACACTTTAGATCGGCTGGAGTATGATCAGATTTGATTGGTAAAAGATTAGAGCGTTGTTATGTGAATCAATTATTTCTAGCTTCTTATAACTTTGGATAAGTATTTTTTTAATGAAAATAGATGCTTTTGATATTAAGTTGTTAATTATTATTACACTACTATAGAAATTTAATTAGAGTACGTTTAAAAAATGTAGTCTTTATATATAGACTATGGTTAAAAGTATTTTAAAAAATGTAGTCTTTTTGAGTGTAGTCAAAAAAATATGAGCGTAGTTAAAAGTCTCTGATTTAGACTACGTTTTTAGATGTAGTTAAAAGTCAAAAAAAAATGTAGTCTTTAAATACATTTAGACTACATTTTTATTAGAAATTGTAGTTAAAAGTTAAAAAAATGTTGTCTTTAAATACATTTAGGCTACATTTTTATCAGAAATTATAGTTAAAAGTTAAAAAAATATAGTCTTTAAATACATTTAGACTACATTTTTATCAGAAATGGTAGTAAAGGTCAAACAATCGTAGTCTTTAAATACATTTAGACTATGTTTTTATCAGAAACTGTAGTTAAAAGGCAAAAAAATGAAGTCTTTAAACACATTTAAACTACATTTTTATCAGAAACTGTAGTTAAAAGGAAAAAAAAATGAAGTCTTTAAATACATTTAGACTACTTTTTCATCAGAAAATGTAGTCTATTATGTACATTTAGACTACGTTTTGATATTAAAAACGTAGTATAATATCCAATCCTGTCATACAAACATATACTTTCAATTCCAGAAAAATTCTAAAAATATTGAATTGAAATATCCAATACTATCATATAAATATCCAATAGTGTCATCATACAAACATATTCCAAAAAATCTCAAATACATTGAATTAAAAATCCAATTTTATTCAATATTTCTTTGATGCTAAATCTCAAATACATTTAGTGCCAATTTTCTTCAAATGAAACCTTGCAAGTACTCGACCCATTCTCCACGCATAATATCGATCTCTTCTTGTTTATAAGTTTTCTTCTCAGCAAACTGCATATATATGTAATGAATCTTGCTTTGGAATACAAGTGCTTGAATGAATATTACACTTTTATTTCAAATTTATCTATGACTGTTTGATTGAATGTCAATGAATAAGTTTCCTATCTTTATGTTTATTTGAACCAACATTCTCGCTCTAATAACATTCTTTATTGCTCTTAAACTCACCTTATTATTGATAACAAAAAAGGGGGAGAGATAAGTGTATATGCATATAAGAAAGAGAAAGAGAAAGAAAATGAAGAATAATTCAGAGAGAGAAAGAAAATGAAGAATAATTCAGAGAGAGAGAATGTTTTTTTTAAAAAAAAGAATTCAGTTTATCTACATAGGGGGAGCTATTCAATGCAGGGGGAGCTTAATAAACTTCTCCATATAAAAGTTAAATCATTTTGATTGATGTCAAGTTTTGTTTATTTTTACTCATTTTGAATATTGGCATCAAATTCTCTGTTAGAAAGTCTCTAAGCTTTAACAATGTCTATAATTCTCAATTCAAATGAATTTTTTTTAATGCATATACTCAAAGTTTTTGTCATCATCAAAAAGGGGGAGATTGTTGACCCAATTGAGGATTTTGATGATTAACAAAACTATTTGAGTATAACATTTGAAGTTACTAATGATTTTGATTAAGTTTTTCAGATCATAAGTCTACTTGATAATCAAAATCAAGAAACAAATCAAGTTCTGGCTCGAATCTAATGTCAAGGTAAGACTGCAGACATTAGAGTCGACACATGAAATCGCAGAGCCGACTCTGGAAAACGGCACAGAGTTAGAGTCGACTCCGGGACTGTTAGAGCCGACTCCAACAGAAAAGACAGAACGATGGATTTTCAGGCCACGACTTAGAGTCGACTCCAAGACTGTTAGAGTCGACTCCAGAAGAATTTTGTGTCGACCCCAGAAAAGTCAGAGACGACTCCAGATCGAGCGGATTAAAGAATTTCAAGTTAGAGCTGACCCCAGAAAAGTTAGAGCCGACTCCAGAATATCAGACACGGCTCCAGAACTGTCAGAACAACTCTAAACTTTATCTTTATCTATTTTAATAACGGCTATTGTTATTTATGGATCTAATCCTTCTTACACTTGCTTCTAACGAATAGTTTTAAACTATTTGTGGATTAATCGGGATCTATAAGAAGAGGGTTTGTTGCATCCAGAAAAACAAGACAAGAGAGGCAAAAAGAAAAGAATAGAGAAAATCTTTGAGATCTATCAGAAAAGAAAAGAGGGAAAACTTGTAAGGAAAGATCATACTCATTCCCCAAAAGAAGAGAGTGAGATTCCAAGCCTTTGCTGTTGTTCTATTTAGAAGAAATCTCAAGAGAAGGAAGAAGCCCTAGTTTTTCTAATCTTCTGAGTCTCAAGAGCATCTTCAAAGGAAGATCCATTCAAAGGAAGATCCATTCAAAGGAAGAGAAGGAAGAAGCCACTAAGATCTGCGAATCAGGCTTTGGTTCCTAATCTCTTATTATTGTTTCATTATTGTATATTTGCTCATTAAAGGAGCTGTTTTTACTTGTAAAAACAAATACTGTTTGCTGGGTCAATCTGGTGATTGATTCAGTTGAGGCTGTTAGCCTTGAGCAAGCATTAGCTTGTGGTTATAGGTTTTGTGCTGGTGAGCCTTGAAAACCAGCTGGGTTCGTTGTGCACCCAGGAAAACAACAAGTTCGAGTTGTGAGCTTGCAAAACAACTCTGCTGTAATCAGTTTGATTATAGTGTAGACCCAAGAGGTACTTGGGAGTGGACGTAGGTGTAGGTACACCGAACCACTATAAAATCTCTTGTGTTTGCCGTGATTGTCTCTTTATCTTCAACTCTCTATTTATAGTTGCTTAGTTTTAAATTTGTGAATCTAAGTTTTTATTTCCGCTGGGGGTTATCTTTCAAAAGAGTTTAAATTTTTGAAAAACCCAATTCACCCCCCCCTTGGGTTGCTATCTGGACCAACAAAAACCTTAAGACAAAGCATCAGTTCAAAACCCACGACACCCTAGTTGGAAACCCACGACACCCTAGTTCAAAACCTTAAGACAAAGCATCAGTTCAAAACCCACGACACCCTAGTTGGAAACCTACGATACCCTATTTCAAAACCTTAAGACAAAGCATCAGTTCAAAACCCACGACACCCTAGTTAGAAACCCACGACACCCTGGTTCAAAACCCATGACACCCTAGTTCAAAACCTTAAGACAAAGCATCAGTTCAAAACCCATGACACCCTAGTTGGAAACCCACGACACCCTAGTTCAAAACCCATGACACCCTAGTTCAAAACCTTAAGATAAAGCATCAGTTCAAAACCCACGACACCATAGTTGGAAACCCACGACACCCTAGTTCAAAACCCACGACACCCTAATTCAAAACTAGGGTGTCGTGGGTTTCCAACTGATGCTTTGTCTTAAGGTTTTGAACTAGGGTGTCGTGGGTTTCCAATTAGGGTGTCATGGGATTTGAACTGATGCTTTGTCTTAAGGTTTTGAAATAGGGTGTCATGGGTTTTGAACTAGGGTGTCGTGGGTTTTGAACTGATACTTTGTCTTAAGGTTTTGAAGTAGGGTGTCGTGGGTTTTGAACTGATGCTTTGTCTTAAGGTTTTGAACTAGGGTGTCGTAGGTTTTGAACTAGGGTGTTGTGGGTTTTGAACTGATGCTTTGTCTTAAGGTTTTGAACTAGGGTGTCGTGGGTTTTGAACTAGGGTGTCGTGGGTTTCCAACTAGGGTGTCGTGTGTTTTGAACTGATGCTTTATCTTAAGGTTTTGAACTAGGGTGTCGTGGGTTTTGAACTAGGGTGTCGTTGGTTTTGAACTGATGCTTTGTCTTAAGGTTTTGAACTAGAGTGTCGTGGGTTTCCAACTAGGGTGTCGTGGGTTTTGAACTGATGCTTTATCTTAATGTTTTGAACTAGGGTGTCGTGGGTTTCCAACTAGGGTATCGTGGGTTTTGAACTGATGCTTTGTCTTAAGGTTTTGAACTAGGGTGTCGTGGGTTTCCAACTAGGGTGTCGTGGGTTTTGAACTAGGGTGTCGTGGGTTTTGAACTGATGCTTTGTCTTAAGGCGAGCTTTGACTGTGGTGGAAGAAGCCAGCGAGAGAGGAAGGGGAAAGGGAAGTTGGCACGGAAGAGATGATGCTAGGGCTGATCAACACGAACCCGATGGTCCACGCGAAGATGGAGAGGGTTGCTCGCCCGGAGGATTCCCACGCCGAAGACGCCGTCGATGCCCTCGACGTCTTTGGTATCCTCACTCCGATGATCCATTCCTCTCTTCCGATAAGATGGCGGATTGAAGTAGGTTGGAGGGAAAGGGCATTTTCGTCTGCACACCAATGGTGAAAGGCTGAACGACTTTTAATGGATGTACGATCAAAAAGTAACATTATCCCCCTGCTATTCTGTCCCATCATGTCAAGCCACATGGGATCCATGTGGATCAATAAAAAAAATGGTGCAGCCATGTAGGACTTGCTGCATCGAGAACGATGTACAAAAACTTTTTCTTAACTTACATATGACCTCACACAGCTACAGTAACCATTCCTAAATATAATACCTTTGAGTTTCAGTACAATTTTTATATTATATATATATATATATATATATATATATTTTGGGCACTCTGGATTGAATCGGCTGTTCACCAACCGTCTCTTTTTTGGCACTCTGGATTGAATCGGCTGTTCACCAACCGTCGCAGGCCTAGAATGAATTAATAAAAAGTCAAATTGAGCAGCTAATTAGTCTGCGCGATAGCGTCAGTTTGCACTTCAACTTGCCGTAAAATAAAGCATGTTTCTGCTCCCGTACAACGGTTGCCACATGTCCACCGCAGCTGAATGTAAATAAAAAAAAAGAAAAACCACTTTAGTTTCATAACTTACGATACCAGGACAGCGATCGGTGAACAATTTGTTAGAAAAAAGTTTTAAATAATAATAAAAAAAAAAAAAAAAAAAGAAAGAGAGAACGAGCTCGCGGACGTTCACGAGCCTTTTGAGACAACGTTTCAACGAAACGTTACGTGAATGTTGGAAGGCTAACGTTTCAGAAATAATCTAAATAATTTATTTTATAAATTACTTTTGACATAATTTAAAGTTAACGGTCACTAGGCCTTTAAGGCCATTATGGACCGAGCCGTTGAAGCTTTTATGGACCGAGCCTATAAATAGACTTAGGAATTCAGATTAAGGCAATAAATCAATAATAATTTGTAGTAGCCTATCATTTGTTTTATCTCATTTTATTTTTATATATTTTATTGATCTTTTGGGCATCTGAAGGTAATAGTTGGGTTTGCACTTCCACACGATCGTGCTCGTCGTAAGAGGATCGGGTCGAGCCGGGTCGTTGTACCTTGGGGACAGATCGCCAACAACCTGCACGAAGGGACGAAAATCTGATCCTTAGGGCAGTGTTTAACACGCCTCGGTCCTGGTTTGATCCATCTAATCTTTTGGTTTTACTTTATTTGTATATTTAAATTTCTATAACATATTTCTAGTAATTTTAGAAAGGGATTTTTTGTAAGATTAAAAAATATTTTCCAACAGCTAAGGATCAGATTTTTTTCTTTTCTAGATATTGCTAGATTTTCAATTCCATCTTCTTATTCTGTTTTGCATTTGCTCAACATATAAATTTTTCATGCCACTCTGAAATGTATGTGCATTAATGGTGCAAATATTGCTATGCTAAATTATGATCATCCATTGGGCCCAAGATTTAAGGGGAAAAAATTATGGTTTGAATACTTATTATTTTTCTTGGGCAAAATATTAACATTGCTGCAATGCTTTAACTTATATTTCATAAGTTGATCTTTTTACCGTTGAAAGGGATTGTTGTGCTATGTTGCTTTAAAAGAGTTAGTTGATACACGCCATTTTTTTCTTCCTTACTAATTTTTGTTAAATATATGGTAAAATGAATACTCAGTTTATCTTCACTATCAGACAGTTAAGTGCTCATGCACATACATGGACAGAAATTGGTGTAACAAATCTTGGTTATTAAATAGATTGGGCAATCATGGTCATGTACTTAGCCTATAATAAAAGCGACTGTCCAGCTATCTCTGTAATTTGCTATGCAATTGTTTTAGTACAAACAATCATTATTTGGTTTATCTGCTTCATTTGTAGTATCAGATTTTAATACATTTTGATATGCCTTGGGTGATATATAGTGAGCATAAAATATACTAAACTGATAAATAAGACATAACAAAAATAATTACATATGACATTGTTGTCTTATTCTAAATGTTAGACACTGTTGAGCTTCATTTGTCTTCTGACTTGTTAGAAGTTGAAGCTTGGATCTTGGTGTGTGTGCATATGGTTTGTTCAACATGTCAGAGACTTCTTTCTATTCACCGAACATTCACATGTTTAATTATATGTATATAAATACATACGCATTTATACATGTATGCATATAGGTACACAGACGTGTGCAAATCAGATGGGGCTTGTCACATCTTAGTGCCCAAGTACATATGTAATATGTATACTTATTCTCTCCTCAAGTTGGTGTAGTAACTAACAAAGCTAACAAATATAAAGTTGAAGTGCTAATCAGAAAATGAATTACTTTGTTCACTGGATAGATAGACAAGGGGTGAAGTCATCAAACAGGTGGTTAACCATTCAGCATGAAAACAAAGCCTTGTTGAAAAACACACATGCTTGCACTTGTGCACATAATATATGCGTGCTCGTATATAGATATATTTTTATATCATCTTATTATTTAACTTTCAAGTGCAGCTACTAGCATATATATTTGCATTCTTACATAAATGCAAAAGTTTTTCTGTTCCAGATAAGTGTTTTCTGGTATAGTGATCAATATTTAATATCTCCTTATTGTGTTGATAGTTGCTAGACAAAAGTGACAGCATTGGGCAAATACTTATTGCTTACCTACTATTGTGAATCTTTTATATTACCAAATGGCAAAGAATGGATGAACTTGGATGCTGTGACGAGGTATGTCATATAAATGCTCTATTTTGAGTCTCTTGATAAATATTGCCATGAGATTTAATAAAAGTTTTTATAATTTACTAAATAATCTCATGACTGTTGGAATATCTAACTTAATGTTTACCTTATATTTGGATATTCAATTCTAATATATCTTTGCCTGATTCTCTTATTTGATGTCTAGTCCAAAAATAATATTATCTCTTTGGAATTTGTCGAGAAGATTTTGGCAGATTAATTAACCAAGGAGTTATCTAGGAATGGAGTCCTAGATTCATCGAGGGGGATGTGGCTTAAGCCCATTATTTGGTCGCCAGCAGTGGATACCCAACCTCTATGATTGGAGATCCCATGAATGAGGTTCAATATGGTAGAAACGAAGCTGATTGAGTGATCGTGTTAGAGCACAAATTTTAAAAATTTTTCATCCCATCCCTATGATGAGTGCTCTTATAAAGTGACAAAGTAAATGTGTGTAAGGTTGAGTCATACTCTTAATGGATCCGAGGTAGGTTATCTGCAGGGTATTGTCACAAATACCCTTGGAGGATTCACCTATATGAGAATCGTCATATTAGGCCGTGACTAAAGGTTTGGGCTAACCTTAAAGAATTCTCATGAAAAATCAAGGTACTAAGTGCAAGGCCTTTAATATGCGCTGACCGCTTAAACCCAATTGATCCATACTGTGTGTGTGATTAGTAGAAGTCCGAGTCAAAGGACCTAGTTCAAGGTCTAATCCACTATGGTTCCTTCCGATGTATACAATCAATACTAAGTGAGGTTCAAGTCCATTGGACACCTTACCTATTACGCAGTATAAGATGCCCTAAAATTTTTGTTATATTTATTTTATTTTTTTTATTTTAAACTTTTATGGGAGATTGTTAAAAAAAGTTTTAAATAATAAAAAAAAAGAAAGAGAGAACGCCCGCGAGCTCGCGGATATTCACGAGCCTCTTTGACGCAACGTTCCAACGGAACGTTGCGTGAACGTTGGAAGGCCAACGTTTCAGAAATGGCTCAAATAATTTATTTTGTAAGCCATTTTTGACATAATTTGGAGCTAACGGCCACTAGGCCTTTAAGGCCATTATGGGCGAGCCGTTGGAGCTTTTATGGGCCGAGCCTATAAATAGGCTTAGGAATTCAGATTGAGGCAAGAAATCAAAATAATTTAGAGTAGCCTATGATTTGTTTTATCTCATTTTATTTTTATATATTTTATTGATCTTTTGGGCATCTGAAGGTAATCGTTGGGTTTGCACCTCACACGATCGTACTCGTCGTAGGAGGATCGGGTCAAGCCGGGTCGTTGTACCTTGGGGACAGATCGCCAACAACCTGCACGAAGGGGCGAAAATATGATCCTTAGGGCAGTGCCTAATACGCCTCGGTCCTGGTTTGATCCATCTAATCTTTTGATTTTACTTTATTTGTATATTTAAATTTTTATAATATATTTCTACAATTTTAGAAAGGAATTTTTTTTGTAAAATTAAAAAATATTTTCCAACACAATTTCGTACAAGTCAACCCCGCCACATTCGGACGCCACCATATAATTATTCCATCGCATGGCGTTTGACGCGGATTGTGGCCCCGAACCGAACTGGTCCATGTCAACGGTGGATCCTCTCTCTCCAAGAGCCATCACTCATGGTCTATAAAAAACTCGAGGTTTCTAACAACAACAGCTTGGGTGCTCTTTTGATCGAGACTCCGAGCTATGGATTCGTTTCTTATTAGGAGCCTCTCTCTCTCCTTCTCTACCATCTCTTTCGTTCTTTTTTCTGCAACGATGACCTCGGCGTCGGCCACCGAACCCTTGGACGGATTCAAGCAGCTGATCGGTAGCGAAAAGAAGACCCATCTGCATCTATACTTCCATGACATCGTCTCCGGGCCCAACGTCACAACCGTGCAGGTTGCGTCGGCGGGAAATGCATCGCGATCGGTCACCTTCGGAAACATCGTCGTGATCGACGACCCGCTGACGGTAGGACCGAGCCCAAGTTCGAAGCTGGTGGGACGAGCTCAGGGACTCTACGCGCAAGCATCGCAGCAGTCTCCCGAGCTGGCACTGACCATGAACTTTGTGTTTGTGGCTGGAAAGTACAACGGAAGCACGCTGACGATAGTGGGGTGGAACCCTATCTTTCATACGACGAGGGAAATGCCAGTGGTCGGAGGGACCGGGATATTCCGGCTTGCCCGGGGATATGCTATCGCCAAGACTTTCTTTTTTAACCTGACTTCTGGGAATGCAATCGTTGAGTACAATGTTTACGTGCTGCATCACGGATACTGATCATATGGTTGCATTTGTGCTTTGTTATACAGCCACTAGCTAATTGCCAGCTTAATTAATTACGTAGGTGCAATAAGAGGCTTGGTCAGTGGCCTGAATGAAGCTTGTGCGGATATATATATGGTCTGCATTGTGTTTTTATTTTTTCCGTGGAACGTTAATTTGCATTGTGTTTGATACCATAAATTACCAATTAAAAAGATGTTCCAGCTGCGTATAGATTTTTAATTATTCTTGAATCTGTCCATCGATCTTGACTTTGTATTAATTCGCGGATTAAATGGTATACTTTGATTTGATTCATTAATTAATGCCTTCGTGTGTGCATATATATTAAATTGGTACAGTTCTATGGTCTGATTTCATTCATGGATTAATGGAAGCATGTTAAATAATTGAATTTTGATTCTATATTTTTTAAAATGTCTAAGTTAAATCAAGAGTATTAGAATGGATTGTTAATTCAATTTATATAATATTCTTCAGAACAGAAGTTGTACAGGTACTGGCTTTTTATTCCTTGGTACATAGGACATTCAATTTATTTACATGATTTCAAGGGGTTTGTTGTTGATGTGTTCTTTTATTTTTTAACTGACAAATAATGTTTAAACAAAAATTGTAGCGTTATTGCCTTGATCCAATTAGAGTTGCCCATCAATCAAATACTTAAATCTATCTTTTTAAATGAGGATGAAAAATATTAAATTGATAACGTCATAGTATTTTGGACATTAGTGGCTTGGATCCAATCTTACTTTCATTCCAATTTTGACTAAGCTTCCTCCATCCTCGTCTGAATATAGATTTATCTCCTAAAGATGCTGCTTAATTAAATTAATATGGTATAGACATAGACTAATAATATTTGAGTTTGACCCATGATTAATTAATTCTTGAAAGAGAAGTATTAGAAAGACATAATTTTGTAGTCAATCTACAACATAACCATCTACATGACTGCAAATTATGAGATGCTGAGTTTCCAATATTTCTTCCTCCTGGGTTTAGCATCTTCCATTAAAAAGAGTACTTGTAACAACTCATAATTTTATCTAAAAAGAGTAGCTTGAAAGGGACTATTTTGTTTTCATGATCCTACATAAATATCTATGATTTCTTTAGTAAATAACTAATGTAAGATTAAATATGAATATGAGTCAACACATACTTCTTTTATTTAACTTCTAGTATACTCATTAAGCCAAAGATCAAATTTTAATTATAAATATCACAATTGGTTCATAATCGTTTACAATAGAGGTGTAGATTAGACCTATTTTACGTAACAGGATGTTGCTCACTAACGGCAGCAAAGTACAATTTATTTTGTGGTTGCATATTATTATTTCATTTTATCTATTAAATAGCAGTGACCCTAGCCCTGATCACCTCTCTCAGCCTTTCTACTAGGCTTTGTTTGGATTTTTGGATGGAAGAAAGGAGAGAGTAAAAAGAAAAAAAAGGGATAGAAGAAAAAGAAAGGGAAAGGAAGGATTGTTTTCCTTCTCTTGTTTGGAAATAATGAAAGGAAAAAGAAAGATAATATCAATTATTTTGTTTGGATAAAAGAAAAAAAAAAGAAAAAGAGTTATGAAATAATTATACCCCTTCACACTTCAATGCTATAAGAAACTTTTCGTACTCTTAATGGATCTCAATAAAAATCATGTTATCACATTGGGTTTCAATGGATTTCAACAATAATTAAAAGAAGAGATACCATGGGTTGAGATCGGCCTTGAGCTTTCGTAGTATTACTTCGATGAGTTTTGAGAACCCTAGCATTCGTGGCCATAGGAATGGAAGAACGAAGAATAGGAAATGATCGTAAAAATGAAAGAATGAAGAGTAGAAAATGAAGGAATATTTTGATCTTTCAAAAAAAAAACCTTAAACATTATTTTCTTCCTTACTTCACTCTCGATTTGGGAGTTAATAAATATATTCTTGTTCAGAAAGAAATAAGAGAAATCAGTTACTCTCTTTTTCTTTTTTTTTTTTTTATCCTTATTTCAAATAAAATAATTTATGACCTTTTTATTTTTTTATTTTTTTTAATCTAAAAAGTCCCTTAAAAGAATAGAGAAGAAAAAACCTTTCATCTGGACATGAGATTAGCAATGTGGCAAGGTTGTTAGTAGTGCAATCTTTTTAACCAAGAATTACCATCATGCTCAAAGTTTTTTTTTTTGGTCGTGTACCACATGTACGTTTAACTCTCATTACTACAAAAAGTTAAATAGACTATAATAGATTTTAGGAAAAAGACTATGTTTGTTGTAAAAAATGTAGTCTAATATTTTAGACTATGTTTTCATAATTTTTTAGAAATTAAAAGAATATATCTTTTATTAAAAACATAGTCTTATATTATCTTATAATATAAAAACTATATTTATAATTAAGACATAGTCTATTATTATCTTATAATATAAAAAATTATATTTTTTATTAAAACACAATCTAATATAAAATTAAAATTTTTTTTCCTTCTAATTCACTTTTCTCTTTTTTTAAATTATTTTCGATACCCAAACTCAAATTTCATTCTCCTAGCCGGCCTTTTGCATCTCATCCCAAGCCCTTTTCCCTACTTCCTCTTTCGGCCTCACGAGAGCAAGGGGGAGCAAGCGAACCCTCTCCCCAATCTAAAAACCCTACACGACACCTAGGCTTTCCGATCTAACCTTGGCCCTGATAATGTCTGATCACTTTGAACCAACGTCCTTGAGCGTCAATGGATATACCATGGGTTTGTCGAAGAAGGTTTGCCTCAGCACCGAGATCTGCAAGAAGTTCGATAACCGCTATTCTAGCGGGAATCCTCCGACGCTCAAGTTAGTGCTCAGAATCATAGCCGTGAGCTTCAGAGAGCTCGAATGAGAGAGTTAGGAAGAAGTTGAGAAAATTACTAAGTATTTGCTCTTGTGTTCATACCTTCGTCAGGGGTCCCTCTTACCTATTTTGCTACTGATTTGGGTCTACATGGCTCGATGGATAAGATTGGCATCTTATCATGAGTCATGACTTTTGTGAATGGCATCTCATTATGAGTCATGACTTTTGTGAATGAAATGTCAGAACTAGTGGGGTTGGATTCACTTCATCTGAACTGGGTGATTGATACTTTATGGCAAATAATCACCTTTTTAGAGCTCAAGTGGCCGGAGTCATTAAAGCTTCGTGATGAGTGACGACTTCTTTGGTCTATCTCATCAGAGTTATTAATGCTTCATGATGAATTATGACCTTTTAGGCTCACGCCAGGGTTAATGGAGTTTATCTTATTAGACGTATACAGATCAAAAGTGGTTGGTAGGCCTGACTGTGTCAGAGGTGAAGGCTTGCTTGGGAAGATGGAGTTGATCTTGGAGATAATAGGGAGCTAGGGCCGCCTAGGGACCGCTTCTGTAATGGGGCCGCCTAGGAGCCGTTTCGGGGCCGTCTCTGTAATAGGGCCGCTCAAGAGCCGTCTCGGGCTGCCTAGGAACCGCTTCTATAATGGGGCCTAGGGACCGCTTCTGTAATAGCCATCATGAGCCGCTTTGGGGCCGCTTAGGGACCGCCTCTTGGAGGGAGCCACTTTGGGGCGCTTAGGGATCGCCTCTGTAATGAGGCTGCTCAGGAGCCGTCTCGGGCTGCCTAGGAACGCTTCTATAATGGGGCGCCTAGGAGCCGCTTCGGAATCGCTTAGAGACCGCTTCACGATCTAGAAACCGTTTCTATAATGAAAGTTTTTTCAAATAATTTTTGTTGTAAATACTTTTAGCCGTTAATTCACGCATGACTTTTATCAGCCACATCAGCCCCTTGGCAAAAGGCTTGAAGGAGGCGAAGAAGCCAAGGGCATTTCCACCTAGAAACCCTAAACCCCACGTTGGATGCTCCCTGGCCGGCACCGACTCCCGAGGGCCTCGAGGCGGCGGCAGCGTCGGGGAAGAAATTGGATAGCGGGGAGTTTTTTGAGCATCGATTTGATCAGAAGCTTAGTTTTAGGATCACCTTCTAGATAATTGTGAGTCCACTTTTGGTTGGTTTTTTTTTTTTTTTTTTCATAGTCTATGTTGGTCATGCAGCTCCCAGGTAATCCAATTTTCCTTCGATTCAATTTTTATGAAGTCATACGGGATTGCTTGGTTTAAAACTTTTTTTCCGATGTCTTTTGTTCTCTCATCGCTAACTATTGTCATGATTGAGTTCATCTCATGTTGGTAGAGGAGTTGAGAAATGCAGCTGATGGGTTCCCTCTAGCTCGGCTTCTCCGAAAAAGCCTTCCCAGGTCTCGCAATCCCTCGTCCTAAAAAGTCGCCGGTTTTCGGTTGTCTTTTCGCCGCTGTGATTATCCGGTGCGGGCTGAGAGGTGGGCCGAGGAAGTCGCTTTGGCGGGGGCGGGTCCTCTCCACCGAGGCCATCCAGGCCGTCCATGCCCTCAAGCTCGCCAAATTCTCCCCAAAACCCAAACGCCCTCCTCCTCCTCGCCTAATACCAATACCGATAGAATGGAGGACGTCTTCCGCTATAAGCTCGGCCAGCTTCTGAAGGCCGACCAAATCGCCGTTTTCACCTAGCTCCGGCACCAGAATGAATGGGATATCGCTCTCCAGGTCTAGTGCTTATCCTTTTTTTCTCTGAACATTTTAAGTGCAGAGAAATCTAATCTAAGTTGATTGTGTTGTAAATGCAGAGATCTTGTTTGATTAAGTTTTTATGAGAAACTGGTTGGTTCAACTAATGGTTTGCTTGATATAAAAGATGCAATTGACCTACTTTTCTAATCGTTTCCAGGGATTTGGATCAAAGTTAGATTTCTTAGGTTGACTCTATAAATGGTCCCTCTCAAACTCGAGTATCATGGAATGCCTAGCTCTCGCGCATGCGCATGCAGCTTGTACGTCTACACATGACCCACATGACTCTTAGTTGTTCTTTAATTAGACAAAGGTTCCCAAATTAGGGTTGAGAAATTTGAATAAGGGGAGTAAGTAAGAAGAGTTAGAAATAATGATTAAGATAAGGATCGAGAAAGATGAAGATAAGGATAGGCTTGAATCACGCACGAAACTCTTTCGTTATTTATACCCTCTCAAATACTCTATGGGTGAATAGCAAATACGCCGCAGGATACGACAAGCCTTTGATCGAGTTTGCACCAAAGCACTAATGAAAACTCGATTGTAGATAAGAACTGATTAATTTTTCTGGTTTAATTTGATGTGTATTTATAGAGGTTGAAAGCTGCAGCGCTAGTGCCTGGGATGCATTGATTCCAAGAGAGTCGCGTCTCTTCACAACATATCCGAGTAGAACTTGCAACGGACAAAAGTTTGAATCGATGCATCGCGCGGCGAGAGTCCACGACTATTCCCTAAGCACATCCACAAACACCTACTTAGTTTATTTAAACAAAATCTCAATAATCCCCCACTTATTTAAAACAAACTAAGTCCACATCTAAAATTAAGGACAAGGAGCATTAATACAGCTAGATATCTTTCGATTTGAACCTAACCTTAGTGAAAATACCACAAAGCTTTAATAAAATTTCAGGTAGCATAAACGCTTTGAACCAGTTATTCCTTGTGTCAAAATCGGTGATACTTTACACACACTCCTTAGTGTTTCTTATCTACACTACACGCTTAGCACGATTTATGGCCACGTGCTTATCCTGTTTCATGAACCTTTTCATGAGAGAAACTCCAACTCTCACTTGAGACGGCACCATCTCAAGGTTCATATAGGTAAAGTTCTTTCAGTATCTTTATTATAACATATACTTGTCTACATGATTGAACTTTATTAAGAGTTTAAAAACTCAACCCTCCAACTTGTAACAGTCAGCACTATACACTAAGTGTAGCTATAATCCACTTGTCAATGACTTGTTGTTATCCATTGAACCTAAGACTAGTCATTTCCTAGTATTAGGTTGGGTTGCCATCATTGGTGGACTTTTACTCAAGGAGTTTTAGACCCATCCCTTTGGAAGTCATCTTCGCTAAATCTCTTGTAAGAGGTTTAGTAAGTGGATCAGCTAGATTATAGGCTGATCGCACAAAAGTGAGAAAAATTATTCCATCCTTGATTAATTTCCTCATATATTCATGTCTTAGACTAATGTGTCTAGACTTTTCATTGTACACTTGCTGTACGCTCTGGCTAAAGTGGCTTGGCTACCACAATGTATCGATACGATTGAAATATTCTTACAAGCCAGTGGGATTTTCAATAGAAGATACCTTAACCACTCAGCCTCATGTCCTGCTGAAGCTAGAACCACAAACTTGACTCTATTGTTGAGTTTGTTTCTTGGATTTTCAACATATTGCACCATCCGCTAGTGCAAAATCCAACCAGTGGTAGATTTATTATCTCCCACACTCGATATCCAACTTGCATCGTTATATCCTTTCAATACAGTAGGAAATTTAGAGTATTGTAGACCTAGTCTTTTGGTTTTCGAAAGATAACCAAAGATTCTACCAATAGCCTTCCAATGCTCTACACTCGGGTTGCTAGTAAACCTACTCAGCTTACTAACTGCAAATGCTATATTGGATCTAATACATTGCATCAAATATATTAGACAATCAATAGCACTTGCATACTCAAGTTGAGCTACGGCTCGTCCACTATTCTTTTCAAGCTTTAGACTTGGATCGAACGGGGTGTTCACTTCTTTCAACTTCAAAAATTTGAACTTGTGTAACACTTTCTCAATATAATGTGATTGACTAAGTTCAAAACCCTCACCATTTTGTTTCACTTTGATGCCCAAAATAGTATCAACTTGTCCAATATCTTTCATCTTGAAAGTAGATGATAGAAACCTCTTCATTTTTTGTATGCCTTTCATTTCATTGCTAATGATCAGCATATCATCAACATAAAGGCACACATATACCACAAAGTCACCAGGCACTTTAGTATATAAACATTTGTCAAAAATGTTGTGAACAAATCCATTTGAGAGTATGATAGAGTCAAACTTCTCATGCCATTGTTTGGATGCTTGTTTCAATCCATACAAGGATTTAACAAGCTTGCACACTTTATGTTCATTACTTGGTAGAATAAAACCCTCTGGTTGTTCTATATAACCTCCTCATCGAGATCACTATTTAGGAATGTCATTTTGATATCCATTTGATGAACATAAAGGTTATGCAATGAAGCTAATGCAAACAATACTCTAATTGTTGTTATTCTAGCTACAGGTGCATATGTATCAAAATAGTTAATTCTTTCTTTTGTCAAAAATCTTTAGCTACTAGTCTCGCCTTATAAGTATTTAAAGTACCATTGCTATGATACTTCTTCTTAAACACACATTTACAGCCAATAGACTTAGACTCTTTAGGTAAATCGATAAGCTCCCAAGTGTAGTTTGACATAATAGAATCCATCTCATCTTGAATAGCTTCCTTCCAAAAAGCTGAATCTCTCGAAGCCATTGCTTCTTTAAAAGTTTTAGGATCATCTTTTACTTGAAGAACAATAGGTACTTTACGAATAAAATTCTCTCAACTTTCTTCTACCAAATAGAAAGAAATGAGTTGAGAATCTATCTCTTCGGATCCTAAATCCTTAACTTTTTGGATTCTCTTACTTTTTCGAAGTTTCGGTTGTTCTTCTTCAATAACTTTTGAAGAATTCTCTTTGCAAGAATCTTCATTTGTGGGACTTTAAGAATTCTTTCTTGAAGTGATAAAATTTTCAAAGAACTCCACATCTCTAAATTTTATTATCACATTAGACTTTAAATTAAGGAGTCTAGGCTTTGCTATTTGTAGCATATCCTACAAAAGCACACCTAATTCCACGAGGATCCAACTTAGTCCTTTTAGGATCGGTGTTCTTGTAATAAGCAAGATACCCCCACACTTTAAAATAGCCTATATTAGGCTTTCTTCCTTTCCATAACTCATATGAAAAGGTCTTATTCTTTTTAGTAGAAATTCTATTAAGAATATGACATGCAAATAATAATGCTTCATCATATAAATTAAAAGGCAACTCAGCATGTAACAAGATAGCATTTATCATCTCTAAAAATGTTCTATTTTTACATTCTACTAACTCATTTTGTTCGAGTGTGTGTGGTGCAAAACACTCAAGTATGATTCCATTTTGTTCACAAAACAAATTAAAATTATTAGGAAAATATTCTTCACTCCTATCACTTCTAAGGATTTTAATATTTCTACCTAATTGATTTTTTACTTCTGCTTTATAAACTTTAAAAGCATGGAAAGCCTCATCTTTGTGCTTAAGTAAGTAAACGTATATATATCTAGAGTAATCATCAATAAAAGTAATGAAATATCTATTATCATCTCTAGTTAACATACCATTTAACTCATAAATATCACTATACACATGTTCTAGCAAATTAGTAATTCTCTCTACACTATGAAATGGCTTCTTAGTCATCTTTGATTTAATACAAAATTTACATTTATTAAATTTATCAATATTGCAAGAAATCATGCCATATTTAATTAATCTTTTCATAGTACTAATACCAATTGTGCTAATCTACCATGCCATAAAGTAATGGAATCATCAATATATATAAGCAGAAGACACAATATTATTATTATTATTGTTAATAATATAAAGCTTGACCATTCCATCAGTAGAATAGCTTTTTTCAATAAAAACACCATTGCAGGACAGTATAAGTTTTTTCGAATTAAATATACTTTTAATCCTTGGTTTGCCAAATAAATCCTCACTAACAAGATTTCTATTCATATTCGGCACATACAGCATATTGATCAAAGTGATCTTCTTGCCGGATGTGAAGTGAAGATCCACACTTCCTTTCCCAAGCACCTTGGACCGACCTTCATTGCCCATTTGAATTTTTTGTCCATTAGTAATATCCACATAAGTCTTGAAAAGTAACTTATCATAGAAAACATGGACGGTGGCACAAGTATCATACCATTAACCGGAAACCTTGCCTCTGATCACCATGACTTCACTTATGGTGGCGACGATCTCATCGTCTACTTCAGTTACATTTGCTTTATTGGTTTGCCCCTTTCGGTACCTGCAATCACGAGCAAAGTGCCCATATTTGCCACATACAAAGCAACTCACATTGAACTTATTTTTGTTGGATTTCTTGAACTTATCTTGATCCCTTTTAGTGCCAAGTTTGTTCTCTTTCGTTTTCTTGAACTTCTTAGGATTGCTCGCAGCATTTGTCTTTGAGGTACCAAAATTCATTTTCTCAATCTTTTCATGCACCCTTGATTCCTCCTCGATTCGAATGTATTTTTGTAATTGTTTCAAGGAATAATCCTCGGAGTTGTGAAGTAGTTTCTTTCTGAATCCATTCCAAGATGATGGCAACTTTGCAATAATCGCACCTACTTGGAAAGGTTTGGGAACCTCTATCTTCACCGCCATCAATTTGTTGACAATAATTTATAATGCATGCACTTGTGCAAGAATTGCTTTCTCATCATTCATCTTGAAATCAAAGTACTTAGAGTTGAGGAATTTTTAGTACCTTCTTCCTCGGCCTTATACTTGTATTCAAGCGCATTCCAAATCTTCTGCGGAGATTGTGTGTTGGTGTAGAGGTCGTAGAGGTGATCTGACAATGCGTTAAGAATGTGTCCATAACATATGAATTCATCTTCATGCCTCTTCTTTCTTTCGGCCTTGAGTTTATCAGAGTCCTCGGCGGTGGGCTCAGGAATAGGGCCCAAATATGGATCCAACACATAGAAGATCTTCAACGCCGTGAGTAAGAACTTGAGTTTGTCTTGCCACAATGTGAAATTTATTCCATCAAAACGATCTAATCTCACGAGGTCTTGGTTCATGAGTTTGATGGTGGATACGGTAGTCTCGGTCTCCATACAGATAATGCTTAAGATTGTTAAGAAATTTGAATAAGGGGAGTAAATAAGAAGAGATAGGGATAATGATTAAGATAATGACCAAGACAGATGAAAATAAAGATAGGCTTGAATCACGCACAAAATGCTTTTCTTAAGTATTATTTGCACCCTCTTGAATGCTCTGTGGGTGAATAGCAAATACGCCGCAGGATATGATAAGCCTTTGATCGAGTTTGCACCAAAGCACTAATAAAACTTGATTGTAGACAAGAACTGATTGATTTTTTCTGGTTTGATTTGATGTGTATTTATAGAGGTTGAAAGCTACGCGTACTAGTGCCTGGGATGCTTTGATTCCAAGAGAGTTGCATCTCTTCACAACGTATCCGAGGTAGAACTTGCAATGGATAAAAGTTTGAATCAAAGCATCGCACCGCTTCAGCTTCTGAGGCAAGAATCGCCATGGGAGAATCCACAACTATTCCCTAAACACATCTACAAACACCTACTTAGTTTATTTAAACAAAATCTCAATAATTAGTGGCCTTAGAAACAAAGCTTTACCTCCATTAACAGAGGTCAGACTACATGTGCTTATAATTACAAGCGTAGGATTAGACTTCTCATGTAACAATCCCGTCATTGAACCAAAACACTACTATGCATTGTAGTAGCTATATAACCTGATGACATAACTCTAGTTTGAAAGGAAAGCCGTGCTTGCATTTTCTAAATGTTCTGGAAGGAACAGTGAGCATGAGCATAAGGTAAGCACGCTAATGATGAGGACTTTGTGGGGGGAGAGTGGTATGTTTTACCAGAATAAGTTTTAGACATGTTAGGCTTAAGAGGGAAAACATATCTTACTTTGTCTTGCTAGTGCCAGGGATCTCCAATCCCATCAAGCCTTGTCAATTTCTTTTCTGATGCTTAATAGGGAATATTGATATCCAAGAAGGTCTTAGCAATTTTTGATTTAATTATTTTTTGTAGGTTAGGTTATTGTATGCAATGGAATGAGTTGATATCACTTATCTGAATTTGTGATGTTAATAACATATCCTGTGCTTTGGATCCAATCTCCCTCTTTTTGAGCGGCAACTACAGCAACTGCCCTGGAACTGATGGAAAGGGAGTTGGGATGTCTGAAGGTGAACCTTGATGGAATCACAAAAAGAATCTCAAACGAGGTATTCTGTAGAACATTTGTACCACAAAGTATGTATCTTGTTTATTTTTAGGTTGTATTTTTCTCAATTACTCATGAATATAACTTCCTCATGCTAGTGCTATGAATATAACTCATTCAATTCTAAATAGTGGAAGAGTGCCAATGTGAACTATATCGCTTGCTATTTGGGCGGTGAACAAGTATACGAGGCCTTTGCGTGGTTCAATTTTCTTGTAGAAGTATAAAATGTTCAGAAAGTTTGCTTCTTAAGGCATTGTACAGAATCTTATATCACCTTTTCTATTCTATTTTTAAGAATATTTTGTAGAAAAATAAAATATGTAGTGAAAATAGAGTTGTTACATTTCTGTATGTGGTTCTGTTAGTTGTTGCAAAAACATTCTAAGTTGATGTTTCATGTTTGAATGTGCTTCATCCTGAAAATGACCAAAGCGATGCCATATTTTTCTTAACATGTTTTATCTTATGATGATTCCTTGATTTGATCCCATTAATCTTTAGCATCATTGTTTTTGACTTTTTGTTATACAATAATGGGATTCTTCATTAAAATATTTCACCCAGCTTGATTAATTTCAAGTTCCCAAGCCATACACATTTGATAGAATCAGTGCATGTGCAGTGTGAAAGGGAAAGTTTATGATGCACTTTTGCTTGTTGAAATGTCACCTCGAAGTGTCTAGACTAGTTATTGTGCTCTCAAGTTGATACATCCATTACTACAAAAAGTTAAATAGACTAAAGTAAATTTTAGAAAAAAGATATATTTTTCGTAAAAAATGTAGTCTAATATTTTAGGCTACATTTTTATAATTTTTTACAAATTAAAAGACTATATCTTTTATTAAAACATAGTCTTATATTATTTGATAATACAAAAACTATATTTTTAAATAAGATGTAGTCTTATATTATTTGATAATATAAAAAAATTACGTTTTTAATTAAGACACAGTTTTATATTATTTATATATAAAAAAATTATATTTTAATTAAGAGATAGTCTAATATAAAAAAAAATTCTCTTTCTAATTCGCTTTTTTTTTTTTTTTTTTGCTTTTCTAAATGAACCATCAATATCCAAACTCATATTTTATTTCACGATTCCACCAAGGATTCTCCTTCACAGTTTTCCTTTGACGCTCAAATTCGGGTAGGGTTTTTTCTTCTTTTCTCATTCTTTATTCTATATCCTAGGTTTTAGGTCTGAGGGAAGGAGAAGAGGGTGCCTCGGCGCCAGCAGGGAGGCCAAGGCGGAGCTGGAGGACGAGGGCACTGGGGTCATAGGAGAAAGGACCAGTCGGAGGGGCGGCGGAGTCGGAGGTCGCGCGGAGGGGAGATGGCGGGATATGATGATTTCAAACCACCAATATTATTATTCTCATTGATCGTCTTTCTGTCAAGTCGGAAGTGTAGTTCGTGGGGGAGAGAAAAATGAGCAGCGTAGCCCAAGTGAAGCTGACACGAATTCGGGTTTGGATCCCGGACACATTTCGTGCTTTTCCTCTCCGGACGTAGCGTTGTTGCGGTAATTTCAAGCTTCCCAAGCGTATCTCCGACCTCGCCCGAGCGAGCTTCTGCGATTGCGGCGTCGTTACATTTCTGTTTCCCTTTCCTATCCATCCTTGAAGCCGCCGAAGGTATTCTTTCATCTTGTTTTTCTTGTTGGCTGTCTCTCTTAGCAACTGGTTGCTCTAATTTTTCCTTTTGCTGGTCGATGATATTAGGGTTTGCTCAGAGGAAAGGGTTTTAAGGTTTTAGGGTTTTGTGGTTTGATCGGGAACGAGATTCTAGGTTGCGTTTGGTGCATTGTTAGCGAGTCT
>UESW01001709.1:296884-396113 GCA_900491605.1 Calamus simplicifolius | reverse complement strand
CAATCGTCATACTGACCGTAAACACTATTGCGGAACAAAATTGTCTTAAGAACATAGAGTATAACTCTAGCCTCAGTCTTATAATTAGGTAGCCACCATATGCCACCCAACACTCGTTGCCAAAAAGGACCTCAAATTTTAGAGACGACTCCCACAAATTCAAAGATGGCTTTCATCCTTCATGAATGTAAAAATTTGCCCTATGTGGCACTTAGCTCCTGCACTCTCGGCTGATGCATGGCTATTGTAATGATCCAGTCTCGCAGTAAAAATCTGTTTCGTTACAGAAAAGCAAGAAGGACAAAGACCACACTAACTTGAGTTATGATAGCCCAAAAAAAAATCCAATTGATATCTTGTCCTTCTTACTTTACTACATATAAATCACTAAATCAACTCTCTAAGTTTTTGATATGAAATTATTAAGAGGAGCACCACACAGAACAAAAGCAATGATGGAGTCAATTAGCTCCCCTTGAACCGAAGTTTGGTCAATTTCAAGACCAGAGTGCTTCATACTAAAGCTCGAGACTGACCTGTGAACAATTCCAAGTTAACACCAAGCGGGAAAAAATGGCATTTATTTTTCTGTTTACTCTCTGAGCCGAAGTAGCAGAATCGAGGGGCCCTGTTTCATTTAAAAGACGCATCGACAGCGCAAGGCTATTTATTGAGATGGCATCAAGAAACGAGACGGATAAAGGAATCCAGACTATGGACTCGATCAATACAAAACGATAACCGACCTCATGTGTACGTTCCACCTTTAATTAAGCAACAGGAGTATCATCCCTCCGTTAAATACAACCTTATATATATGCACTAATATATGCACTACTTTACACGTACTATGATGTCAACTTAGATTATCTGAATAATTTTGGGCACTATGCTGCAAAAATTATTTTTGTGAGGAAAAAAAAAAAGGAAAATGAGCTTATTTGAACCAAGATATGGGCTGCTCAAGTAATGCTTGGTAAATGTCAGAGGGACGATCAAACGTAAAATGAAACTAAACATTAATTTTTTAGTTTGATTTATCTCCTAACGACAAGCTTGATCAAGACAAGCTCAACCTTTTACCTACACTTTTGTTGAGCCCAATGTCTGGCGTCGGTTTGTTTATCCGTCCAGCCTTAAAATGAGGTTCAATCTTGGCTAGTTTCCTAATTGCATGAGCTTGAAAGCGTTGGGTTACGAAATGAAAAATTTCAATCTAATTAAAATAAAATTGCAGCGAAAATAAAATAAATTTATAACCCATCAAGAATCACATGCGTTTCATAAAAACCGAAAGAAGGATAAACAAAATATTACCTTTTGTTATTACCTTTTTATCAGTATGTAATCCTTCTGTTCTTGTGTTGGGTTTTCTCGGATCTTCAAAGGTGCTGCCTTTCAGAAAGACGACCACCCTCTACAAGTATCCACACACGAACGGACACCAAAATGTTTTGAATGCTAGTTCAACCATTCCATTTTTCACAAAAATGAACCCATTTCACTCTCTATTTTTTTAAGGCAAAAGATATGACGCTTCAAAAGCCCCAATCGACGTGACCTTTCAAATGCCCAATCGACGTGACCTTTCAAAATTTACCTTTCAAATGCCCCACAGACTCTAAAACGTATATCGAACATATATACAAGCCTGCTAGGAATTTTGGTTAACTAAGATTTTAATTGATATTTATTTAAAACTCCTTTTAAATAATAACAATTTAAATCCTTTCCTTACAAAATAAGGAATATATATTTTTAACCAAAAAAAACTTTATGGATTATTTCCTTATCCAATAAGAAAATGTAACAATTTAATTACTTGTCACAATTTAAATTACGAATTTAAATTTTCTCAAAATTAAACTCGAATCTAAATGACAACTAATTATTATTTAATTTAAAATAATCTCATCATTTTAAATTACATAGAGAGTAACAAACCGTAACCATTATTGTCCGTTCTTAGTGTGCGACCCTATAGGTTCAATTAACGTTGGCAGTAGGCCTAAATCACATTTTGATCCTACAAGTCATAAGCGGCCTCTAGCAAGACATTATGACTACCCAAGTTAAATGAAAAGCTCATGTTCCGAGACAACCTTAAAGTAGCTATTAACATAATCCTTTTGTCACATGATATCTTGATAGAATATAAGGCATGGATAAAGTCAACCTTATATCTCTATCTTTAATTTCTCGAAACCCAATTAGACTGACTAAACAAATGATATTGATCTCCATCAATTCATTTGAGCATGGCCATGCATTTCTCAGTCTCAATCATCGAGGGGCCCAGAGATATCTCTCTTATAATAAGAGGGACAAATTCCATCTTAATCACTCATATCTCACTACATGATTCTTATTATGTTCAAGCATAATCTTTATAATCATCCGGTTAAAGACAACGTTTGATTATGTCAAAACATAATATTCCTCATGTTGAGAACTATAGCAATCTCAGGTCTAAGGATTTAATGACACAACTACTAGAGATTAACTTATGACTTTGATCCATGTATTAATCTCAAGGCGGGTCTTGTCCAATATTTGTTCTCAACAAATACATATAAATTTGATTTGTATCTCATACACATATTCATCCCATGAATATCAATCAAATTTCATACTAATCTTAATTTATTGTTATTCCCACAACAATAACCGATTAGGGACATTTAGAATAATTCATAATATTATTCAAGGACATTATTATATAATAAACATGCAAATTATGATAATAGTAAATGCTCATAAATATTCAAAATACCATGTCCATACAATAGGCCTAGGGCACTATTACTAACAATCTCCCACTTGCACTAGGCCCACTCATCAATGTATCTAATACCTATGAACCTAGCATGACGATCATGCTTTGCTTGTGGTAGAGGCTTAGTCAATGGATCAGCAACATTGTCATCTGTTGGAACTCTGCATATTTTTACGTCACCTCTCTCAATGATTTCTCGAATGAGATGATAACGCCTAAGAATGTGTTTGGATCGCTGATGTGACCTAGGTTCTTTTGCTTGTGCGATAGCACCATTATTGTCACAATGAACATCAACAGGATTTGTGATGCTAGGAACCACTCCAAGGTCAGTAATGAACTTCTTGATCCAAACTGCTTCCTTTGCTGCATCAGATGCTGCTATGTATTCAGCTTCAGTTGTAGAATCAGCAACAGTGCTTTGCTTCGAACTTTTCCAGCTAACAGCACCACCATTTAAACAAAACACATATCCTGACTGCGATCGAAAATCATCTTTGTCAGATTGAAAGCTTGCATCTGTGTAACCACTTACAACCAGATCATCTTCCAATCCGCCATACACCAAGAACACATCTTTAGATCTTCTCAGATACTTAAGAATGTTCTTGACAGCCGTCCAGTGACTCTCACCGGGATCTGACTGGTATCTACTCGTTATGCTTAAAGCATAAGAGACATCTGGTCTAGTGCACAACATAGCATACATGATAGATCCTATTGCTGAAGCATAAGGAATCTTACTCATGCGCTCTCGCTCATCTTTTGTGTTAGGACACTGAGATTTGCTAAGTGTAATACCATGAGACATAGGCAAGTATCCTCTCTTGGAATCTTGCATACTGAACCTTTTCAGTACTTTGTCTATGTAAGTACTTTGACTTAGACCAATCAGCCTCTTAGATCTATCTCTATAGATCTTTATCCCTAGGATATAGGCAGCTTCGCCTAAGTCTTTCATTGAGAAACATTTCCCTAACCAAGACTTGACACTCTGCAAGGTAGGGATATCATTCCCAATGAGTAAAATGTCATCAACATATAAGACCAGAAATACAATGGCGCTCCCACTAACTTTCTTGTAAACACAAGGTTCATCTTCATTTTTGATAAATCCAAACTCTTTGACTGATTCATCAAAACGAAGATTCCAACTCCGAGAAGCCTGCTTCAAACCATAAATGGATCTTTGAAGCTTGCATACTTTACTAGAATTCTCAGGTTGTACAAAACCCTCAGGTTGTGTCATGTACACATCCTCAAGTAAGTTTCCATTAAGAAACGTTTTAACATCCATTTGCCAAATCTCATAGTCATAATATGCAGCAATGGCAATGAGAATTCTAATAGACTTAAGCATGGCTACAGGTGAAAAAGTTTCATCATAGTCTATACCATGAGTTTGTTTGAAACCTTTTGCAACTAGCCTTGCTTTGTAAGTATGCACTTTACCATCCATGTCAGTTTTCTTTTTGAAAACCCATTTGCACCCAATGGTCTTTGTACCTTCAGGTGGCTCAATCAAGGTCCATACCTGATTATCATACATGGATTGGATTTCAGACTTCATGGCCTCTAACCATTTCTCAGAGTCTGGATCTAACATAGCCTCTTGATAGGTAGTAGGTTCATTTTGATCCACTAACAATACATCATGATTATCAGTCACAAGAAATCCATATCTCTCGGGCTCATGACGTATCCTATCAGATCTACGTAATTTTGTGCTACAGGTGGTGTGTCAACAATGGTTTGTTGACTTTGAGCATCCACAGGCGGTTCAATGTTATCTTGTGGTTCTCGAATTTCTTCGAGTTGTACCTTGCTCCCACTGGTTCCTTTAGAAATAAATTCCCTTTCTAGAAAGACACCATTCCGAGCAACAAACACTTTGTTCTCAATGGGATTGTAAAAGTAGTATCCTTTAGTCTCTTTAGGATACCCCACAAAAAACATTTGTCAGACTTGGGTTCCAGCTTATTTGAAACTTGACGTTTTACATAAGCTTCACAACCCCAAATCTTAAGAAAAGACAAACTGGGCTTTTTACCATTCCACATCTCATATGGCGTCTTTTCAACCGCTTTGGTTGGAACTCGATTTAGTGTGAACGCAGCTGTTTCAAGTGCATAACCCCAAAAGGTAAGTGGAAGATCCGTTAGACTCATCATAGATCGAACCATATCTAATAAGGTTCGATTCCTTCTTTCAGACACACCATTCCATTGTGGTGTTCCAGGAGGAGTTAGTTGTGGAATGATTCCACAACTTCTAAGATGGTCATAAAAATCTTGGCTCAAATATTCTCCACCTCGATCAGATCGAAGTGCCTTGATTGTCTTGCCAAGTTGGTTTTGTACTTCATTTTGAAAAGATTTGAACATTTCAAATGATTCAGATTTGTGTCTCATCAAGTAGACATAACCATATCTACTGAAGTCATCAGTAAATGTAATGAAGTACTTGTAACCTCCTCTGGCATCTGAACTTAATGGTCCACATACATCTGTATGTATTAGGCCCAATAATTCATTGGCCCTTTCACTGTGTCCAGTAAAGGGATCCTTTGTCATCTTACCCAATAGACAAGATTCACATGTATCATATGATTCAAAATCAAATGAGTTCAAAAGTCCATCTTGATGGAGTTTTGATATGCGTTTCTCATTTATATGGCCAAGGCGACAATGCCAAAGATAGGTTGAATTTAAGTCATTGGACTTAAATTTCTTGGTAGTTATGTTATAGACAGAAGAATTGTTGGATTTTTGAAGATTCAAAACATAAAGACCATCTAGTAATTCGGCATTTGCATAGAACATGTCTTTATGATAAATGGAGCAATTATTATTCTTAATAATAAAAGAAAAACCATCATTATCCAAACAAGAAACTGAAATAATATTCCTACACATTGTAGGAACATAAAAGCAATTGTTCAAAACTAACAAAAGCCCACTGGGCAAAGAAAGTTCATAACTTCCTACAGCTAAAGCAGCAACTTTTGCTCCATTGCCTACTCGAAGATCAACTTCGCCCTTCTTCAGTTGTCTACTCCTTTTAGCCCCTGCACATTTGTGCAAATGTGAGATCCACATCCAGTATCTAATACCCAGGAACTAGAAGGAGAAAAATTAATCTCTATAACATAAATACCTGAAGAACCGGTCTCACCAGTCTTCTTCTTCTTCTTTAGATCCTCCAAATACAGCTTGCAGTTTCTCTTCCAATGACCAGGTTCATTGCAAAAGAAACAGACACCCTCCTTTGGGGCTTTAGCCTTGGGTTTAGGATTGGGCTTGGGTTGAGCATTGGACTTTCCAGCCCTTCCCTTACCCTTTCCTTTTCTTTTCTTCATAAGGCCCTTTCCCTTTTGAACCATCAGAACATGGCCAGGCTTGGACTTAATATTCTGTTCAGCAGTTTTAAGCATCGTATGCAGCTCAGAAATTGATTTGTCCATTTCATTCATGTTATAGTTCATGATAAACTGATCATAACTATCAGGAAGTGAATTTAGGATCAAATCTGTTGCCAACTCTTGGCTCAATGGAAATCCAAGCCTATCAAGGTGCTCAATATAGCCTTTCATTTTCAACACATGAGCGCTAACTGAAGCACCCTCAGCCATTTTGCAAGAGTGCAATGCCTTGGTAGTATCATACCTTTCTTGCCTTGCTTGTTGCTGGAACATTTCCTTTAGATTGACAATCATATCATAAGTTTCCATGTTTTCCAAATCTTTCTGAAGTTCAGAACTCATGGTAGCTAGCATCAAGCATGCAACATCAATAGAGTCATTATGATGCTTCTCATAAGCATTCTTTTCAGCTCTAGAAGCATTATCGGCTGGTTCTTCAGGGTGAGGTTGATCCAGGACATAAAGCTTCCTTTCTTGTTTGAGAACAATTCTCAAATTTCGAAACCAGTCAAGGAAATTAGTCCCAGTAAGTTTGTCCTTCGCAAGGATTGATCGCAGTGACATAGTAGAATTGTTATCATTGTTGGCCATCTACAATAAATGCAAAGTTCGTTAAGTATTTTGATTATGAAAAACTCCCACTAAATTAACAACCCTCAATGATAAAATCATATTAATTTAGTGAGCTAAGATCCATATTTATACTCAACTTTAAGTCAGCTTTGGCATGACACTTAAAATTAAGTTTTTTAGGTAGGTAACTCTTACCAATTGCAACTCATGCAACTCTTAGAAATTTATGGGATTTGACATCATATGTCCGGCATGTTTAAATCCCATCTCATGCCATTAGGCCCAAAACCGTTTTGATAACCTAATTAAGTTAAACCATTTTTAAACATATGGGTAGCACCATTACCCATCTTGCCTCACTAATGTAACCTAATGTACTTCTACTTTGGTAGAACCCACATTAAGGTGATAAAAGCCTTGACAAGTGTTCAAATATGGATGGCATGTCAACTTAAATTTTATGTGAGGGATCTAGATAGATTAACAGATCTCATCATGCATTTAGTATCACATACTCATTGATATCATACATGCATCACATACTTATGAAACATCATACATAGCATCTCATACATGTATATAATAAACGTGTCATAGTATGGCCTTATCAAGATTGATCTTCATAAGCCAATATGAAGATCAATGGTCAATCCTAGGTAATAATGAGCAACACCATAATGTCTACTTGACCATCATCATGTGCATAGACACCTAGCTCCTCTATCACCATGGTTGGATTGCAGGACTTCAAATGGCACGCAGGCCATATATAATAATTACAACCCTTGTAAAAGAATAATAAAAACCTGCCAATCATATTGGTCACAAGGCCATACCATGCACCATACAAAGCAAAGCAACACACCATGCAAAATATATCATGTTATCATATAGCATATACATTGCATTAAAGAAAATAGGCGTGTTTTTAAAACCAATTAAATTTATAAGGCGCTCTGATTAGGTAGTACTGCGGTTCCTAAAATTTGGAGATACAATAAAGTTTCATCCTAAAATTTGATTTTATTGATCTCATCAATAAATTTAAGGCTCACATCCGCACCACCATAAACAGCAATTGATAAATCCTTATTGATATGTGAATTCAGTTCATGTATTAATCTAATTAAGACATCACCGAAATCATATATCAAGATATTAAACACTTTAATTGCAATATCCCATTCGGATTTTTAATCATATTAACGAATCCTTACAGGAAACAGATTCATCAATTAACACCTTAGAAAACCTATTATCTATGTCGTTCGTGCAAACACTAATATCATATATATATACAAGAACGCAAACCATGCCAAGATCATATACATCTCATACATACAATCAAACATGGCAGTTTCGATTTTTATGAAAACGCAAGAGGCTCTGATACCACTGTTGGGTTACGGAATGAAAAATCCCAATCTAATTGGAATAAAATTGCAGCGGAAACAAAATAAATTTATAACCCACCAAGAATCACATGCGTTTCATAAAAACCGAAAGAAGGATAAACAAAAATATTACCTTTTGTTATTACCTTTTTATTACAATCAGTATGTAATCCTTCTGTTCTTGTGTTGGGTTTTCTCGGATCTTCAAAGGTGCTGCCTTTCAGAAAGACGACCACCCTCTACAAGTATCCACACACGAACGGACACCAAAATGGTTTTGAATGCTAGTTCAACCATTCCATTTTTCACAAAAATGAACCCATTTCAACTCTCTATTTTTTTCATCTTTAAGGCAAAAGATATGACGCTTCAAAAGCCCCAATCGACGTGACCTTTCAAATGCCAATCGACGTGACCTTTCAAATGCCCCGACATTACCTTTCAAATGCCCCACAGACTCTAAAACGTATATCGAACATATATACAAGCCTGCTAGGAATTTTGGTTAACTAAGATTTTAATTGATATTTATTTAAAACTCCTTTTAAATAATAACAATTTAAATCCTTTCCTTACAAAATAAGGAATATATATTTTTAACCAAAAAAAACTTTATGGATTATTTCCTTATCCAATAAGAAAATGTAACAATTTAATTACTTGTCACAATTTAAATTACGAATTTAAATTTTCTCAAAATTAAACTCGAATCTAAATGACAACTAATTATTATTTGTAATTTAAAATAATCTCATCATTTTAAATTATAGAGAGTAACAAACCGTAACCATTATTGTCCGTTCTTAGTGTGCGACCCTATAGGTTCAATTAACGTTGGCAGTAGGCCTAAATCACATTTTGATCCTACAAGTCATAAGCGGCCTCTAGCAAGACATTATGACTACCCAAGTTAAATGAAAAGCTCATGTTCCGAGACAACCTTAAAGTAGCTATTAACATAATCCTTTTGTCACATGATATCTTGATAGAATATAAGGCATGGATAAAGTCAACCTTATATCTCTCTATCTTTAATTTCTCGAAACCCAATTAGACTGACTAAACAAATGATATTGATCTCCATCAATTCATTTGAGCATGGCCATGCATTTCTCAGTCTCAATCATCGAGGGGCCCAGAGATATCTCTCTTATAATAAGAGGGACAAATTCCATCTTAATCACTCACATCTCACTACATGATTCTTATTATGTTCAATCATAATCTTTATAATCATCCGGTTAAAGACAACGTTTGATTATGTCAAAACATAATATTCCTCATGTTGAGAACTATGGCAATCTCAGGTCTAAGGATTTAATGACACAACTACTAGAGATTAACTTATGACTTTGATCCATGTATTAATCTCAAGGCGGGTCTTGTCCAATATTTGTTCTCAACAAATACATATAAATTTGATTTGTATCTCATACACATATTCATCCCATGAATATCAATCAAATTTCATACTAATCTTAATTTATTGTTATTCCCACAACAATAACCGATTAGGGACATTTAGAATAATTCATAATATTATTCAAGGATATTATTATATAATAAACATGCAAATTATGATAATAGTAAATGCTCATAAATATTCAAAATACAATGTCCATACAATAGGCCTAGGGCACTATTATTAACAGAAAGAACTTGTGATGATTAAGCTAAGCGCACGCATTTCATGAATAGCTTTTTTGCAACCAGCCTTAAAATGAGGTTCAATCTTGGCTAGTTCCTAATTGCATGAGCTTGAAAGAACTTGTGATGATTAAGCTAAGCGCACGCATTTCATGAATAGCTTTTTTGCAACAGGAAAAAAAAAAGATGTAAAGATGTGAGGAAAGGAAAGCTCCTAAAATTTATTAAGAGAAATAAAAAGATAAGAGAAGAAAGGATTTGATTGACTAGAAGTTAGTAAAGTTGTTCCATTTATGCCAGTTTCTGCTTTGATTTGCCAAGATAGTCCTTGTGGACGGAAGGTTGCGCACAGGATTCTTGCCATCCCTCTTGCTTCCTCTGTTGTTACTGATACCAGACTTTGGGGTCGATCTTGCCTCCCATGTGCCCCTACTAGAGACCTTATTGACCACTTTCGGCCTTGGATTTTGGGACTGGATGATGTGGCTTGGATATGACGTTTGCCCATCCATCCCAAATTCAGCTCTTTTTGTGAAAGCTTGTGTGGAACCAACTTCCCACTTGCTCTCTTATGGCTGGCCACGGTCTCCCCATATCGTCTCTTTGCTTGATATGTGACCTTCAAGATGAGACGGTTGAGCACGCCATCCTCACCTATTCTCGTGCATTATGGATTTGGCAACAGCTTCATTATACCCCGTGGATTCCGAAGGTGGGACCCATCCGACTTTCTTTACTGCTTGCCATTCGTCTGTTTGCTCTGCGAGGTCCTCGCTCTCAGGGTATCCTTTATGCTTATCTAGCTCATCACATATGGCTGATCCGAAACCGGATTATCTTTGCTGAGGAGACGGTTTCGCCTCAGGTGGTCACCCGCACAACCGTCTCCCTCGCAATGGAGTTCTTTTACTTAGATTCTGCTATTTAATCTAACAGACTCGGCCACTGGGACTTCCCTGCTGTTTTGGCAGCGCACCGTTCTACGGTCTTTATCTCTTGAGAGCCCCCACCCTCGGGTTATGTTAAAGTGAATTTTGATGGTTCTGTATTGGGTTGACTTGCTGGATCCGGATTTGTTATTAAGGGGCCAGAGAGAGTGTTGCTCACGGCAGGTGGTCATGGCTCACTCGACATTTTAGTCCCTATGGCTGAGCTTCAGGCTGCTTGGGCTGGCATTACCTATGCTGTTCATCATTTCGACTCTTATCGATTGGTTATTGAGGGAGATTCTCTTATGGTCGTCTGCTGGATCAGACGGGACATGGATCTCTACTCCCTCCATAATTCCCTTCTCTGTGATATTTGGTCTTCTCTTCAGGCTTCCTGTGCGCCTCTGATCCGGCATATCTACGGGGAAGCAAACGTCATGACTGTTTGGGTTGCTTCTGTTGCAGCCCGTCATTTTGGACAATGGGTTGATATTTTGGTAACCCTTGCCCTATTATTTTTCAGCAAATTTTATATTCTAACCTATCGAGCTTGACTTACGTCAGAGTGGTGTGATCGCTCGTCTGTACCAAAAAAAAAAAAGCCTACAATGGGAAGAAATATAAAGCTCGCAAGTCACTTAGTTTTATTTAAGCAGAGAAGAGCTAAAAAAAATCAATAAGAGAGGAGAATTTAACTGGTTTTGCAGGGTCTTCATGTTATCTATTGAGATAAAGTTCTAAGAGTTAAAACAATATAAAATATTTAAAGAGGCCATGCTATTGAAGAAGATTTGCGTGTGAATTATTACTTTCTTGTTTTTTTTTTTTACATACGGGCGACCACATCACTCTGGAGTGAGTCAAACTTAAGATATCGGAGTACATAATTTGTTGCAAAATGATAGGATATGGATCACCAGAATACCATTCCACTAGCCTGAATGGCGGGTTACAGCCGAGGCGACCCAATCGGCTGCAGTATTGGCTTCCCTATAGACATGACGGATCATCGGAGCACATATAGGTTGGAGAGCAACCCATATATCATTGATCAGGAAATTTTATGAGAAACAACAATCAGCATCATGTCTGATCCAGTCGATAACCGTAAGAGAATCTCCCTCAATAATCATCCGGTGAGCGCAAGGTACGAACCGCGTAGGTGATACCAGTCCAAGCAGCTTGCAACTCAGCCATAGGGACCGAGATGTCAAGGAAACCATGTCCACCAGCCGTGAGCAGCTGGCCCTTTGGCTCCCTAATAATAAACCCAGAACCAGCGATACGACCCGAAACATAATCATTAAAATTCACTTTGACATAATGCGGGGGTGGGGGCTCGCAAGAGATAAATACCGTAGAATGGTGCACTGCCGAAACAGCAGGGAGTCCCAGAGGCCGAGTCTGTCAGAGTGAATGCCTGAGTCGAAGCGGAGATACTCCATGGCAAGAAAGCCGGCAGTGCGGATGATCCATGTCAAAGTTAGTGTTTGTACATAATTTTGTTTTCTTTATTATCTTAAGAAAAAAATCAAAACTTTTTAGTTACTACATCACAATTAATCCCGTATAACATTAAAAGTGTATAATAAGTCCTAGGATATACCAAACTGCTATATAGAATACGGGCACATATGTTCAAGATACAAAAAAAGCCGCTAAACATTTAGTATTGTCGAATATAATGTGGGACCCATGCACAATGAGCTATATTTGAAAAAATTATTATAACACTATAAATTTATTTACTAGCTCAATTAATTAGCAAGCTAAGTTCAAAATATAATATCTAAAAAATTATTATAATACCCAAGCTTACCTACTAACTTAATTAATCTATTAATGGGCTGGACCATTTATCAATCCAAATAATAAGATTAGGTTATTACCACTACAGTAAAAATTAGAAATAGCAACTCTTTTTTGCCGACGCTTTAAAAGCGTCAAAAGTCTATATTCCGACGCTAAAAAAACATCGAAAAATAGCTTTAAAAGCATCGTTATTCCTTGTATTTACAGTAGTGTACCCTTTTTTTCATCCAATGATGTGGGGTTAGTTTTCTTAATAAAGGTTTGGGTATTTGTAATGCCCCAAGTCCATTAAAATTTGAGCTGTTATATATAATATTCAATATATTTGGATCAGTTTTCATGCTATTTATAACCCTCCAATATTACTTCTAATTAATTTGTTAGCAGGATGGATCTAAGTGGCCTTAAAAACTCAAGTTAAGTTAATTGGTAACAAATAAATTTGAGTTATAAATTATTTAATTTTTTTTAAATGTTATAATTATTAAATTAAAGAAGAAATGCTTGATTGATAGCCGGCATGTGTGGTTATCCCATGTTGAAAGGATAAATGAAGTTTTTAAAACAAGAAAAAAATAAGAAAAAGCGTGGAAAGTCTACAAATAAATCCAATTTTTTCTTTTATAGAGCACTGGGTAGCTCCGGTATAATGCCGTCTTCAATAAATTGTCATAAAAGAAAGCAACGAACCTTTGTCCGGTAATTGTGGTGGTTATTTGGAGACAGGTTTGTGTCTCCCCATCAGTGGTAACATTTCAAATTTTAACATTTGCTTTTAGCTGCGAATGAATTCGTAGCCCCCCTTATCCTCGCAGGATGCTACAGGAGTTCTGTAAAAGAGTTGTTCGAAGGTGAGCCATCGATCAAAGATTACAAAACAAACATTCTGGCAGGTCAGATCTTGTTCTTCTTTTTACTTCGAAAGACGGCAGTATTCATGTTTCCACCAGTGTCATGTCTCATGATTTGTTTATAGTTCAAGAAAGGTAGCACTTCAATGCGTGCTTCCACTAGGCAAGTTCGCCTTGCCCTTTTTTTTTTTTTTTTAAACTTTCGAGTAGATAATTTTAACGACTGTAGATGAACATGGTAATAACTCGCAATATTTACCTGGATTCCATTCCACAGCAATGCAAGGAACGAAAAGAGTGCATCAAATCAACAAACATCCTCTGCGTCTGCTGCCGCCATCAGTCGATAGAACCAATTCGAACAAAGCTACGGTCACCGACCTGGAGAGGTGGCCTCAAAAGGCTCAAACCTTTGCACGATTCTTTAATGGCGTGCCAGTTGGTCCCAACACAGCAGGACCAATTTACCAACCATGGTTGGATATCTTCAAAATAATAGCAGTGCCAAGCATTGGGCCACCCAGGGGAAGAGATGAAAACCCTTTCAGCCTCTCTTCCCAGCAGTGTTTGTTCTGCACCACTGGACCGGGATAGATCCAGTGGCAGCTTAAAAATCCAAGTAGCATCATTTTGCCGTACCATGTTGTCACTGTGCTAAAATACTGAAGGAAAATTCTTTATACTTCTCTCGATGCAGCAAGTTTACATGGCTGCACCGTCTCTCTTGATTAGTCCACATGGATCCTATGTGGCTGACGATGTGGAACGGTATGGCTCTGCTACGATGTTACGTTCTGATCGTGACGGCCATTAAAGCGCTTCTTCTTTATTTTAAAATTATTGTGCAGACAAAATGCCCTTTCCCTCCAGCCTACTTCTATCGTCATTTTTTCTAGATTTCATATGTGCAAGAAAAACTCTTTCTTCCCCCTCGCTCTGGCTTTCGGATGGGAATCAGTCCAAGGGATGAGCAAGGAATCAGTCCAAGGTTTGAGCAAGATCCTGAGCCCTCGCTCTGAGGAGTCTGATCGGAAGAAAACTTCTGAAGAAAATGTCATCCGCAGAAGGAAGTAAAAAGTCTTTGTTCCCACTTCTTTATTACACTAACAGTTTTTTATCGTTAGAGGAAGTTAATGTGTGACCAAACCATTTAATGCGCGGGTAACTTTCTTAGACCAAAACAGTTATGACATTCCGGGAGTCATAACTGTTTAGAGTTTACTGTTTTGTAGCACGAATGTCATACTCTTTTAACTAGGATGTTATACCTTATGAACTGGGGTGTCGTCAGAGTGTTTCGGCCTATATTCCCCGTTATTTCCTATTCATATAGCTCTAGTGTCGTCATAAAAGCTACGACAGCCTAGATTTACTGTTAAAACACCGTAGTTACAAGCCTACGACACCCGTGCTTATAACTGACCATGGAGAGAGCATGGGAATGGATATAAAGAAGAGGAGAAGAGGGGGGAAGGGCATTCTACGGACGGCCAAGAGGAGAAGAGGGGGGAGCGACTCCCTAGTTTAAACCTTAAGAGTTTCGAACGAGTGTCGTCGCCTTAAAGCTAGGGTGTCGTCAGATGAGAGCTGGGTGTCGTAAGAGCCTAAGTCGGGAATATCGTCGGTCCCCACCTTTTAACAGTCACGGAACAGGTGTCGTCGCTTTAAAGGTAGGGTGTCATCGCGCATGAGAGCTGTAGTGTCATCATAAAGCTACGACACCCCAGATTTACTGTTAAGACACCGTAGTTACAAGCCTACGACACCCGTGCTCCAAATGAAAGCTGGAGAAAAGCCTCACAATATCGCAGGAGAAAATCGGGAGTATTGCGACACCCAAGTTAAAGAAATAAGACACCTCTATTAAACAAATACGACACCCCTGTTATGCTCGGTCGAAAATCCTTTGCGACACCGCAGTTCAAACATCACGACACCCTAGCGACAATGCTACGACACCCATGCTTATAACCTTACACACCTAACTCGGGGATGTCGTCGGTCCCCTTTAACATCCCCGCACGGATGTCATCGCGCTAAAGCTAGGGTGTCATCGGATGAGAGCTGGGGTGTCGTAACAACCTAATTCGGAGATGTCATCGGTCCCCGCCTTAACAGTCCCCGCACGGGTGTCGTCGCGCTAAAGCTAGGGTGTCGTAGAGCCTAAGTCGTCGGTCCCCGCCTTAATAGTCCCGGTACGAGTGTCGTCGCCTTAAAGCGGGTGTCGTCGCGCTAAAGCTGGGGTGTCGTAAGAGCCTAAGTCATCGGTCCCCGCCTTAACAGTCCCGGCACGGGTGTCGTCGCCTTAAAGCTAGGGTGTCGTCGTGCTAAGCTAGGTTGTTATCAGATAAGAAGAACTGGGGTGATGTTAACAGCCTGGGTCGGGGATGTCATTCGCGACACCCCAGTTGAAACCTTACGACACCCCAGTTGAAACCTTAAGACACTCATTCACGCTTAGGAGAAAACTTTACCACATCCCAGGATGAAATCGGCCGAAAAAATAGTGACGACATCCAAGCTCACTTATCCTTCGGTCTCAATGCCACCCTAGTACCAATGCTACAACGCCGCAATTGAAACGATACCCTAGTACCAATGCTACGATACCCATGCTTATAACTGACCACGAAGAGAATCCCCACGACACCCAGGAGGAATTCGGCCGAAAATCCTTCGCGACACCCCAGTTGAAACCTCACGACACCCTTGGTATAAACTTATGACACCACTACGATAAATTTGAACTAGGCGGAATTTTGACGTCACCCTAGTTGTCGTTGCGCCTTAACAGTCCCCGCACGGGTGTCGTCGCCTTAAAGTTAGGGTATCGTCGCTCTAAAGCTGGGGTGTCGTAAGAGCCTAAGTTATCGGTCCCCGCCTTAATAGTCCCAGTCCGGGTGTCATCGCCTTAAAGCTAGGGTGTCGTCGCGCTAAAGCTGGGGTGTCATAAGAACCTAAGTCGTCGGTCCCCTCCTTAATAGTCCCTGCACGGGTGTCGTCGCCTTAAAGCTAGGGTGTCGTCGTGCTAAAGCTGGGGTGTCGTAAGAACCTAAGTCGTTGGTCCCCGCCTTAATAGTACCGGCACGGTGTCGTCGCCTTAAAGCTAGGGTCGTTGCGCTAAAGCTGGGTGTCGTAAGAGCCTAAGTCGTCAGTCCTCGCCTTAATAGTCCCCGCACGGGTGTCGTCGCCTTAAAGCTAGGGTGTCGTCGCTCTAAAGCTGGGGTGTCGTCCGATGAGAGCTGGGGTGTCGTAACAGCCTAATTGTATTGTCGTATTTCTTCAAGTGAGGTGTCGTATTTTTTAACCTTGGTGTCCTAATGCTTTGTCAGGATATATTGATAGCTAAATCAATGGATATCATTGTTCATGACTGTGTGCCTATATTTCCACAGACGATGCTGAAATTATAGATCGAAAAGAAATCGAGCGCACTCCCGGTCGTGCACCTTCACCCATCGCTCCAAAAGCAGGGGTTGATACTGTAGTTTCTCAAACTGGAATGGAATTCAATTCAGCAGATGAAGTNTGCACAAGCTAAATAGGCTTCACATCTCTTTGCTAGCATTCTATTGGCTGACAGAGCTGAAATCACTCCTGAGGGTAACCCCTCCTATCACCAACAAAACAGACCTCTCTATCATCAGAAGTTTGTAACATCACCTCCTTTCTTAAGCAATCTACTCTGGCTCTATGCACAGATAGCCAATCCATCCCCAAAATGGCATCAAACTCTTTCAACCTCAAAGGAATCAAATCTGCTGCTAATTTCTGACCCTCCACAGAAATATCACAACCTCTATACACTTGGTCTGCTATAAAAGGCCTCCCTACGGGCATAGATACTACCAACTGACTACCCAACTGGCCCACATCTCTAACTAGATGCTTAGCAAACTCACATGAGATAAATGAATGCGTAGATCCAGAATCAATTAAAATATAAGCATCATGATTATCGATGGGTAGCATACCTGTCACCACATCAGGATCAATCTGAGCCTCCTGCCTGGTCATGGCAAACACTCTGGCCTCGGCTCTCGGAATACTGGATGACCCTCCTGGCTGATTAACATTAGGCCCCACCTGACTGGCTGAAGCCACAACACTACCATCACCCCTCCTACTAGGCTGTCCCCTTGGCATTACTGGCCCCTGAGGAAGCCCACCAGCCTGCTGCCCTCTCCTAGGGCAATCTCTCTTCAGGTGACCTAGATCACCACAAATATAACATCCCTTATTGCCCCTCTTACATTCTCCCAAATGAAGTTTTCCACATACATTACATGGGGGTATATTTCTCCCTCCACCAGAAGGACGACCCTGCTCCCCTACATCACCAGACACCCTGCTGGTGGCAACCTGAGGCACACCCCATAAGGCTTTCTTTGAACTGGGCTAGATGCTGACACAGATACTGATCTTCTGCCCACATCACCAGGGGCTCTAAAACCAGAATAAAATTGTCCAGTCCTCTGGGGTTTCTTAAATGGCTGAGTCCCTCCCGGAGCAGAAGAATAACTAGGAGCACTTCTTTTCATTCTATCCTGCCTCCTACTCATATATTCTTTTTCAATCTCCTCGGCTTTGAGTGCTCCCTGCACCAACTCAGAGTAACTATTGTAGGTCTGCATACAGGTCTTGGCTTTAATAGGGAGATTCAATCCATCCTGGAATAGTCGACATCTCTCCCTCTCATCAGCCACCAAGGCCCTAGCAAACTGAGATAACTCCACAAAAGTGGCTTCATAATCTGCCACAGACATCCTCCCCTGAGTCAGACAAAGGAAATCCCTCCTCTTCTGATCCCTATAAATCTCAGAATATATTGCTGATGAAATTCTCTTCTAAAATTTTCCCATGTCAACTCCACTCCCTGGGGCTGCCTGCCCTGAATAGATCTCCACCAACTCTGGGCTCTACCCTCCAGTAAAAAGGTGGCAATACTCAGCCTCTGCTCCTCAGAGCATCCCATCACATCAAATACTCTCTCGATCCTCTGCAGCCATGCCCCGGCCTGAATAGGATCAGTAGTTCCCTGGAACTCCAGAGCCCCCAACTTTCTGGCTCTTTCCACATTCCTCACAACCTCCAAATTTTTAGATGGAAGGCTGGAACTAGCACCCACAGCTGCTACCACAGCCTGAGTAATCATGCCTACCAGCTCTGACATACTAGGCCCCTGAGTCTGTACTCGAGATGGGTCTACTGGCACAGGGGTAATAGACTGTGAAGAAGACTCTGGCATCTGCTCTGAAGACGCCCTCACTCTAGCCTCTTAGATACTGGCTCGGTGGAATCACTAGAAGCCATTCTATCAATTTGACTTCTTCTAACTGACCTTCTGAGTCTACTTTGACCTCTGCTTCTATCCTTGCCTGAGGATTGCTCTGTCTCTCTAGATGCCTTTGTAGTAATCGTCCTACAAGACATTATTCATTACATCAGTTTCATCATTCAATAGCTATAATCATAATATTCAATCATCCTAGACTCATACTCATACTTATTCCCCTAGGACCTAATAACCTAGGGCTCTGATACCAAAACTTGTCAGCTCCCCCCTCTCTGGGGCCACCGACAGCACACCTGCACACTTGTGGTAATCGGATAGAGTTTTACTAGTCTTTATGTAGCGCTCCATAAAGAGCTAGAGAACCCCAACTAATTATCATAAGTGGCAGACACACGAAAACACATCCTGTTAAAAACTTTTCATTTTCATCTCAATTATATACACAAATCACTCAATCAACACTAAGCATCAACCTGCTCAGATAATATTTTTCATGACATTCCTCAGGCAGTTTACAAGATCACATTCACAATCGACATCAAAATCATAAGTGCACACATCATGCTCATAATTTTCTCCAAAACATAAGTCTCATATTCATATCCAAAAAGGTCTAAAACATCATTACATCTCACTGTACACATACACATATACAATATACAAATATCAAACCACACTCTCTCAATATACAAGGCTAGCATTATACACCCTTGCATCCAAGCAAGCTTCACCAGCTAAGGGTCTGTCCTGCTTATCTTGTGATCCTGGCAGAAATACTCACTGATCTGAAAGAACATTTAAATCATAGAGGGATGAGACCTAAGTCCCAGTGACTGGATAACCATCTAACTATGGAGAAATAGAGAACCATAACCTCTTATTTTCAATCGTATGCTGATACTATTTAGCTTGTACAACTCAAAGTACATTTTTAACATGATATCAGATAAAATAAAATGTAGCTTATTCTTCAAATAACATATCAGTACTGAAATACTCTATAATAACTTTTACTGAAAGATAACTCATTAAGATAAAAATCCATGCATTACAATATGAAGATATGCATTCTTTATCTACAACCCAGACTTCTTTATTAAATTCCAGATCAGGAATCTGCTTGCCCACTGGCATCTCAAGTAAACTCTCCCTCTCGGGATAACTACTTGGCCCATTGGCCCTTTTTATATCACAACATATGCTTTTAAATCTCATGATGCTGGGCTGTGTGTGTAATGCCTCTGAGGTACCACCCTACAGTCGCCCTCTGTAGGTGTACTCTCATCGGGTGCGTGACTAGCAACAGGATCCCCGCACAAATAGCACCCCTTACCCGTGCGGTTCACCTGGCAAAGTGCTTTGTTCCTTAACCCTGGAACCTCGGGTTTTCTCTCTGCCCCCACGGGCTATATATAGTAATCAGCTCCACTGAGCTATGATTCATGCCCCCACGGGCTGCTCACAACCAGCCCCACTGGCCTGGTTAAGCGTGCACTCACCCCTGATTCTGGGTTCATCGTACGATCTGTTCGCAAGGAGGTGCCGGCTCGATAGTAGTGTGCAATGCTCATGCTACAGTACAGTCTAAAGGGTGATCAGCCCCCTAGCTGCCTGATGCTCAGTATGATACATACATCATTTGTAAAGCTTTATCATGCAAATATGCCATGTATACATTAAAAATCCCCTCATCGAAACTCATGCTTATGTGTTTATGCTCAAAACTCATGCTTATTTCTTTATGCTTAAAACTCATGCTCAAAACTCATTTATCAAAATATCATATACTAGGTTCTCATTTCTCATATTTAAAACATACATAATACTCTGCTAAACATAACATACCACAACTAGGTATTAATCTCATTATACTAGCTCAAATTAACTTCTCATTGCTAGATGAGAAACCCACTCACCTTAGTAGGTTACTCCTCGACTGGTACTCAACTCTGGTATTCCGGCTCCCTGGAATAACCCTCTTGACCTACGTCAACATACAGATACGATAGCTATTAGGATTACCTCCACACGAGGTTTTCCCATGAACCATGCATGCATGCATGATCTATCCTCTAATATCTCATTATTTTCTTCCACCCTTTCTCTAGCTTTAAGTAGGTGTCGACTCCAACACTGCAGCAGAAATGTTAACCTTCTATTTTTTCTGCAGGTGTCGACTCTACCTCTGCAGGTGTCAATTCCAAAGCGTGCCGAAAGTTTAAAACCGTGCCAGAGTCGACTCCACTCCAAATAGTGATGACTCTATCTACTAAAAACATCTTTTTAGGATAAAACTCAAACTAAACTTGATTTTTCTTGTGATTTAAACCCATTAAACTTAAGTCTCTTAATTTCTCAAATCAGACTCATTAACATTAGAAATATACTTATTTACTCTAAAATTTCTTCTCTTTACATTTATCAAAAGGCCAACACACCCACATTTCACTGAAACTTCCTGACTTTCATTTCAAATGAAAATTACCATAAATTACAAGGTTTTCAGGATGTTACAATCGGTCCCCGCCTTAACAATTCCGGCACGGGTGTCGTCGCCTTAAAGCTAGGGTATCATCGTGCTAAAGCTGGGGTGTTGTCAGATAAGAAGAACTAGTTATCGTTAACAGCCTGGGTCGGGGATGTCATTCGTGACACCCCAGTTGAAACCTTACGACACCCCAGTTGAAACCTTAAGACACTCGTTCACGCTTAGGAGAAAACTTTACCACATCCCAGGATGAAATCGGTCAAAAAATAGTGACGACATCCAAGCTCCCTTATCCTTTGGTCTCAATGCCACCCTAGTACCAATGCTACGACGCCGCAGTTGAAACCTCACGATACCTTAGTACCAATGCTACGACACCCATGCTTATAACTGACCATGGAGAGAATCCCCACGATACTCCAGGAGGAATTCGGCCGAAAATCCTTCGCGACACCCCAGTTGAAAACCTCACGACACCCTTGGTATAAACTTATGACGCCACTACGATAAATTTGAACTAGGCAGGAATTTTGACATCACCCTAGTTGTCGTTGCGCCTTAACAGTCCCCGCATGGGTGTCGTCGCCTTAAAGCTAGGGTATCGTCGCTCTAAAGCTGGGGTGTCGTAAGAGCTTAAGTCGTCAGTCCCCGCCTTAACAGTCCCGGCACGGGTGTCATCGCCTTAAAGCTAGGTTGTCATCGCGCTAAAGCTGGGGTGTCGTAAGAACCTAAGTCGTCGGTCCCCGCCTTAACAGTCTCCGCACGGTTATCATCGCCTTAAAGCTAGGGTGTCATCGCGCTAAAGCTGGGATGTCGTAAGAGCCTAAGTCGTTGGTCCCTGCCATAACAGTACCGGCACGGGTGTCATCGCCTTAAAGCTAGGGTGTTGTTGCGCTAAAGCTGGGGTGTCGTAAGAGCCTAAATCATCGGTCCTCGCCTTAACAGTCCCCACACGGTGTCATCGCCTTAAAGCTAGGGTGTCATCGCTCTAAAGCTGGGGTGTTGTCTGATGAGAGCTAGGGTGTCGTAACAGCCTAATTGTATTGTCGTATTTCTTCAAGTGAGGTGTCGTGTTTTTTTAACCTTAGTGTCCTAATGCTTTGTCAGGATATATTGACAGCTAAATCAATGGATATCATTGTTCATGACTGTGTGCCTATAATTCCACAGACGATGATGAAATTATAGATCAGAAAGAAATTGAGCACACTCCCGGTCGTGCACCTTCACCCATCGCTCCAAAAGCAGGGTTGATACTGTAGTTCCTCAAACTAGAATGGAATTCAATTCAGCAGATGAAGTATATACTTTCTACAATGGATATACAAAAAGAGTTGGTTTTGGAATCATAACAGTGTGTAGCAGGACCAACAACAATAAACAACTTTGCTTCAAGCACCTGGCGTGTTGGAGGCAAGGAAAATCTAGAAAAACAGAGAAGAGCATGAATCATAGGGATACTGGGAAAGTTGATTGCATGGCATCCATAAAAGCAAGACTGAATGCTACAAGTGGTAAGTGGATATTGGTTGAGGTTTCTTTAGAACATAACCATGGGATGTCCATAACATCAACTGGTTATCTTCGGTCGCATAGGAGGATTAGCACACCAGAGAAAGCAGAGATCAGCAATTTACATGCCGTGAATGTTCCAACAACTCAGATATACTCTGCCATAACAAGGAGAAAAGGGGGCAGAAGACATTTGGATTTCACCGAGAAGGATGCTCGTAATTTTATTTATCGCGAACGTTAGTCTAAGCTGAAAGAAGAGATGCTCAGTCGATGGTAATCCATTTCACCGAAATGCAACTCAGAAATCCCAATTTCTTCTATACCTTAGACCTCAATGATAATGGTCATCTCAGGTCTGTCTTCTGGATTCATCCAAGGTCAAGATTGGCATGCACATACTTCGGTAATGTTCTAAGCTTTGACTCGACCTACTTGACAAATAGATATCAAATGCCTTTTTGTTCATTTGTCGGGGTCAACCATCATGGACAGTCCACCTTGCTTGGTTGCACATTGTTATCTAATGAGAGTACTGAGACATATAAATGGGTTTTTCAGTCATGGCTCGATGCAAATGGTGGTCAAGCACCTATTGCCATAATAACTGACCAAGATAAGGCAATCGAGGCTATTGTTAAAGAAGTTTTTCCTAAAACACGACATCGATTTTGTCTTTGGCATATATTGAAGAAGATACCTGAAAAGATTGGCCATATTTGCATAGCAAATCCCAAATTTATGGTTGATTTCGATGAGGCGATATATGATTCATTGACCATACAGTCATTCGAGGAAAGTTGGGCATATGTTATGGAGAAATATAAAGAATGCAAGGCTATAGATTGGTTCAATGTCCTTTATGAATGTCGGGATAAATGGGTCCCAGTTTACCTAAAGGATACATTCTTTGCAGGTTTGTATGTCATTGTCTTTGGTTCATGTTCGCGTTCAACGCTTCTTTTTTTAACAAAATTATGTACAGGGATGTCATCTTCACAAAGGAGCGAGGGCATAAATCACTTCTTCGATGGGTTTATAAATTCGAAGACTACAGTAATGAGTTCATAGGTAAGTACGAAGATGCCTTGGAGAAAAGGTACGAGGCCAAAATGAGGAAGATAATAGGACATTGCAAACGATTGCTTTCCTAAAGACATCATCACCTTTTGAGAGACAAGCTGCAGGAAGGTATACAAGGCGCATTTTCAAAAAATTTCAGAATGAGATCCTTGAAATGGCTGCATCAAATACTAATTGATCAAGGAAGCTGATGACTGTTGTGTATATTATGTAAAGTCGTATGAAAGGATTGAAGTCGATGGAATCGGCAAGGAGATGATCAAAGAATATATCATGTCATACGATAGAAATATTGAGGATGTCCAATGCCAGTGTCGATCCTTTCAGTTTAAGGGTTACCTGTGTAGGCATGCCTTGTTGGTTCTTCATCAAAGCGACGTATTTTGTTTACCAGATAAATACTTCTCGAAGAGATGGTGCAAGGACATAAAATACCAATTCGACGATTCCGACTGTAATACTGAAGGTTGTGATAAAAGCACACAAAATCACGGTACGCAGTGATAATTTTTTTATTTGAAATGTCTTAATATATATTTTCGATAACATTATATTATTGATTGTAGATATAGTTTGCTGAGTCATCGGATGATGAAGCTCGCAGAGATAGCCTTCATGTCTGAAGATGCATTTAATTTAGTAATGGATGGTCTAACACCTATATTCAAAATTATCGTGGATGCTAACTGCGCAGCTAAGCCAAGTACAGAGCTTGTAATTCAAGATCCTCAGCAAATTAGGAGGAAAGGTCACCCAAGAGAGAACAGATTAAAGAGTAGAGTCGAGAAGAAGTCAAAAAGATTAAGAAAAAATCTGGTCAAGGAAACCGTTGACGCTTCACCAATGCAAAATGAAGTAAGAGCTGCTTCAAGCAACATGCAGACTTATATGCAGTCAATTAACACCAGAGAGGACATGAAAGAATTGTACCACCTTCCAAAACTTTGATGGACGAGTTTGATGCTTATGTATTGAGTCAACTAACACAGTAGCACATAAAAAACACAGGTATCGTAACTTTGTAACTAGGGTGTCTTGGTCGCAAATGAAGTGCTTTGTAACTATAGTGTTTTTTTCAGCCAAATAAAGTGCTCATTTCGTCTGCCAAGAGGATTTGATATTTTACGAATACGCTTGCACTGTCATGACACCCCAGCTCTCGCTTAACGACACCCTCGCTTTAAAGCGATGACACCCTATTCTCACGAAAGGACACCAATGGTTTTAGCGCGAAGACACCCCAGCTCTGGGCTAACGATATCATAGCTTTAGCTCGACGATACCCAAAAGGCAAAAATCCTACGACACCCCTATTCTCACGAAAGGACACCAATGGTTTTAGTGCGACAACACCCCAGCTCTAGGCTAACGACACCTAGCTTTAGCTCGACGACACCTGAAAAGCAAAATCCTACGACACCCATGTTCTCACGAAAGGACACCAATGGTTTTAACGTGACGACACCCCAGCTCTGGGCTAACGATACCCTAGCTTTAGCTTGACGACACCCGAAAGGCAAAAATCCTACGACACCCATGTTCTCATGAAAGGACACCAATGCTTTTAGCGCAATGACTCCCCCAGCTCTGGGCTAATGACACCCTAGCTTTAGCTCGATGACACCCAAAAGGCAAAAATCCTACGACACCCCTGTTCTCACAAAAGGACACCAATACTTTTAGCGCGATGACCCCCCAGCTCTGGGCTAACGATACCCTAGCTTTAGCTCGACGATACCAAAAAGACAAAAATCCTACGATACCCCTATTCTCACGAAAGGATACTAATGATTTTAGCGCGACAACCCCCCAGCTCTGGGCTAACGACACCCTAGCTTTAGCTCGACGGCACCCGAAAGGCAAAAATCCTACGACACCCTGTTCTCAATTTACAACATTCTAGTTTTCAATTTACGATATCATATATGAAAACTCAAGAAAGTGTGAAGTAGAAAAGGCATAAATATGAATAAATCGAGGACAACCATGTTCTCAATATAAAATATTTGCATTTGCATTCAATATGAAACAGTGTTAATATGAATAAATTACATTAAATTTTCAATGAAAGAAGAATGAAAAAATTAAGAACAGTTTGCGACAAGGTTGTTGATCTTTTAGTTAAGGCCCTCTCTCAATATCGTCGCAGCTAATTATCGCCGATATTCTCTTACTTCCTCCACCGTGAAATCCATCTTCATATCAGGATTGTCCTATCGAGCAAGACATTCCATATATATCAAACAGTATAGGCCGCAATCCAGCGATTCGGCTGGTTGACTTGGGCAATCCGAAATCTCTTCAATCGGCCAAGTCATCACCTCCTCCTTATCGCAGAAAATATGGAATATGTGACCAAGAATTGTATGCCATTTCTTCGCATTGGCCTTGTACCTGGCATTGTGTTTTAATGAATTCAGGTGCATGAATACCTTTCTTTCTATATCGACAACAACAAGATGCCAATGCGAGTTATCGGAGTTTATTATGGTGAATAGAAACCATAATTGGGCCTTATCTTCATCGGATACATCATCAAATATTGAAGACCCTGATGATGCAGCGAGTTCATGAGGAGTTAATGGAGAATTCAGACATATAGCGGCTATGAAAACTGATGCAAAGATGCACTTATGGTATCAGTCCGGATGCTCTGTCCAGTTGCTCATCAAAACTCTTGGCCGGCATCAATTATCTGCCAATGGAATGTAAACCGATTAATATAATTCTAAAATCAACAACTAGAAAATGTTTCTTAGATGCTTACATCATCTATTATCATATTATTGTTAATGAGATCCCGAAGACCTTTCCTTGTTACAGCGCCACCTAACTTATTAGTGTACACGGTCTCGTCGGTTAGTCGTTCGCTCAAAAAAAAATTTATAATAATTTGGTCATCTTTGACCATTGTGCTGGGCTTTGATGTACCCACTGTCTTCGATGACTTTCTAGAACGGGTTGTCTCATAAGAATCTCCTCTGACCTTGGATGCCTTTCGCTTCCTCGGCTCTTTTTTAACCCTCCTAACAAGAGAAGGCATTCCAACAATTTCTATGTCAACATCATCACCCTTGGGAGCAAGGGTGCCAAGTTTCTTATCGGATTTGGACTCCTCTTGGCCCTCCATAGAATGCCCCTCCCCGCTCTTCTCCTCCTCTTTATTTTCAATCCCATGCTTTGTTTTATCGTCTAGGGATTCCCCCTCCAATCTCTTCTCCTCTTGGTCTCATCCATCTTATTTACCTCCTCCATCTTATTCTCCTCAGTATTTCCTTTAACATGCTCAAGAAGACAATCCAGGGAAAGCTCCTCCTCTGTCTTCCCGTCTCCCTTGTCCTCCTCATTTATTGCATTGCTTTCCTTTCTGAGCATGGAACTGAGGAGGCTCTCAGCAATGGACAGCCTATGCCTGAGCTCGTCGAGTTGATCCTTAACGCAGGCCAATTCAATCCTCAACTCGGCACAGCTTTCGCAGCGCTCTGTTGGTTCAGGCGATGCTACTATCTGTTGACTGAGAAGCCAGCACTCCTCTGATAGTGGTATAGTAGCTCCTTCCAACTGCAAACCTTCTGAACGTATGCTGTCTGGTAAACCCCATCTTCCAAACCTTTTGAACGTATACGGCGGGCCTACAACTATTCTTAAACAGCTGGGAAGCCTTCACTCGGGGGACTGGAATAATTTTCATGTCATCTGAAATAGGGGGTAAAACAAACTAGTCAGCTAGGTGCCATTATGTATGAACTAAGGTGTCATGACATTTTAAGAGAGGATGTCATAATATCTTAACAAAGGGATAAACATACCTGAAGGAGATGCATCCTCATTCGAATGAAGAACGATGTCCTTGCTCTGTTCCGCCATTTTCTCCTTCTGGTTCTTCTTTGTTCGTGGTCTTCGTCCACAAACGAAAGCACTCATCTCCATAAATGAAGTAGATGGAAGAAAGAACTATGGAAAAAATTTAGAACACTGGTGGCTTTTCGAGCAACAAACAAAGGACCTCTAGGGTTCAGAAATTTTTTTATGCCGACCTCAGAGAAATATGAAAGGACATCAGGAGCGCCACGATCATATCGCCGATACGCAAACCCGTAGGAACCGGCCACGTTATGCAACTTTTCTCGAAAAGATGGCATAGCTGAGTTACTAGGGTATCGTTGAATTACAATTAGGGTGACGTCAAAATTCTCGCCTAGTTCAAATTTATCATAGTGGTGTCATAAGTTTTTACCAAGGGTATCATAAGGTTTCAACTAAGGTGTCGCGAAGGATTTTCGATCGAAATCCTCCTGGGATGTCCCGGAGATTCTCTTCGTGGTCAGTTATAAGCACGGGTGTCGTAGCGTTGGTGCTAGGGTATCGTGAGGTTTCAACTGGGGTGTCACGGGGATTCTCTCCGTGGTCAGTTATAAGCACGGGTATCGTAGCATTAGTGCTAGGGTGTCGTGAGATTTCAACTAGGCTGTCGCGAAGGATTTTGGCTGAAATCCTCCTAGGGTGTCGCGGGGATTCTCTCCGTGGTGAGTTATAAGCAAGGGTGTCGTAGCATTGGTGCTAGGATATCGTGAGGTTTCAACAGGGGTGTCGCGAAGGATTTTCGGCCGAAATCCTCCTACGGTGTCGTGGAGATTCTCTTCGTGGTCAGTTATAAGCACAGGTGTCGTAGCATTGGTGCTAGGGTGTCGTGAGGTTTCAACTTGAGTGTCGCGAAGGATTTTCAGCCGAATTCCTCCTGGGGTGTCGCTGGGATTCTCTCCGTGGTCAGTTATAAGCACAGGTGTCGTAGCATTGGTGCTAGGGTGTCTGAGATTTCAACTGGGGTGTCGCGAAGGATTTTTGGCCAAATTCCTCCTGGGGTGTCGCAGGGATTCTCTCCGTGGTCAGTTATAAGCACGGGTGTCGTAGCATTGGTGCTAGGGTGTCATGAGATTTCAACTGGGGTGTCGCGAAGGATTTTCGGCCGAATTCCTCTTGGGATATCGCGGGGATTCTCTCCGTGGTCAGTTATAAGCATGGGTATCGTAGCATTGTTGCTAGGGTGTCATGAGGTTTCAACTTGGGTGTCGCGAAGGATTTTCGGCCGAATTCCTCCTGGGGTGTTGTGAGGTTTTCTCTTGGGACGTCGTAAAGCTTACTACGGTAACCGAGTATTTGGCTTCCCGACACTCTCTTCAGTAATGGTTTCTTCTATTTCCCATCCTCCGAAACTCAGCGAGGGGGGCGCAACCCTTCGTTTCCTGTGAGCGCCCACTTAGATTGTGGCACGTGGCGAGTTTCCACGATAGGGGCGCCGGAGCTGATAGCTCGGGCAATCGAAACATCCGCAGGAGTAGCTTAAATATGGATGGGGGAATGCCATCGTTAATTACCTTTTCAGCTGATCTTCCAAAATTTTTGAATATTGAGATGGCTTCTAGAGGCGAGGGGTGATCGACTGAACCGCCAAGCAGGGGCGTCAGTGGCCGTGGGGGCCCCATGGGAGCCGCACCATGGTAACCATCGATGGGGAGGTCTTTGCATCGTCACTCGCAAACCACGAACGACTCCATAGGGCGGCCGAGCAATACCTAACCGTTTCAATGAGAGAGATCGAGCTCCTGCGTTGGGCCAACAGTCAGCTGGAGGGGCAAGTAGCGTCCCTCCAGCGCCAGATCACCGAGTTAGCCCCGTAGCGTGGGGGGAGCTCGGTAGCGCTCGGAGAAGATGACAAGCCCCAATGAGGGCTCCTGTACTTTTTTCTTTTCTTTTCTTCTTGTTTTTCTTTGTGTGATGAATAAAAAGAAATTTTAGTAACTTTTGTGTTTGCTGCCAGACCGAAGGATAAGGGAGCTTGGATGTCGTAATTATTTTTCGACCGATTTCATCCTGGGATGTGGTAAAGTTTTCTCTTAAGCGTGAACGGATGTCTTAGGTTTGTAACTTGGGTTTCTTAATAATTCAACTGGGGTGTCCTCACTATTTTTCAGCCGAATTCATCGTGGGGTGTCGCGGGCCTTCTCTCCGTTGTCAGTTATAAGCACAGGTGTCGTAGAATTGGTACTAGGGTATCGTAAGGTTTCAACTGGGGTGTCGCGAATGACGACATCCCTGACTCAGGCTGTTAACGATACCCCAGTTCTCATCTGATGACACCCTAGCTTTAAGGCGATGGCTCCCATGCGGGGACTGTTATGGGGGGACCGACGACATTCCTGACTTAAGCTGTTAACGACACCCCAGCTCGCATCTGACGATACCCTAGCTTTAAGGCGACGACACCCATGAGGTGACTATTAAAGCTATAAGCACGGGTGTCGTAGCGTTGTCTCTAGGGTGTCGTAAGGTCTCAACTGGGGTGTCGCGAATGATTTTTGGCCGAATTCCTCCTTGGGTGTCGTAAGGTTATAAGCATGGGTATCGTAGTGTTGTCGCTAGGGTGCCATGATGTTTGAACTGCAGTGTCGCGAAGGATTTTCGCCGAGCATAACAGGGGTATCGTATTTGTTTAATAGAGGTGTCTTATTTCTTTAACTTGGGTGTCGCAATACTCCCGATTTTCTTCTGCGATGTCGCGAAGCTTTTCTCCAGCATTCGTTTGGAGCACAGGTGTCGTAGGCTTGTAACTACGGTGTCTTAACAGTAAATCTGGGATGTCGTAGCTTTTATGATGATACTACAGCTCTCATGCGCAACGACACCCTACCTTTAAGGCGACGACACCCATTCCGTGACTGTTAAAAGGCGGGGACCGACGATATCCCTGACTTAGGCTCTTACGACACTCCAGCTCTTATCTGACGATACCCTAGCTTTAAGGCGATGACACCCGTTCCGGAACTCTTAAGGTTTAAACAGGGGAGTCGCTCCCCCTCTTCTCCTCTTGGCCCTTCGTAGAATGCCCCTCCCCCCTCTTCTCCTCTTCTTTATATCTATTCCATGCTCTCTCCATGGTCAGTTATAAGCACGGGTGTCATAGGCTTGTAACTACGGTGTCTTAACAATAAATCTGGGGTGTCGTAGCTTTTATGACGACACTAGAGCTATATGGACAGGAAATAACGGGGAATATAGGCCGAAACACTCTGACGATACCCTAGTTCATAAGGTATAATATCCTAGTTAAAAGAGTATGACATTCGTGCTACAAAATAGTAAACTCTAAACAATTATGACTCCCGAAATGTCATAACTGTTTTGGTCTAAGGAAGTTACCGTGCATTAAACGGTTTGATCACACACATTAACTTCCTCTAACGACAAAAAACTGTTGGTGTAATAAAGGAGCTTTACAAAGAAGTGGGAACAAGGACTTTTTACTTCCTACTGCGGATGACATTTTCTCCAGAAGTTTTCTTCCGACCGGACTCCTCAGAGTGAGGGCTCAGGATCTTGCTCAAACCTTGGACTGATTCCTTAGTATCTGAAAGCCAGAGCGAGGGCTCAGGATCTTGCTCAAACCTTGGACTGATTCCTTAGCATCCGAAAGCCATAGCGAGGGGGAAGAAAGAGTTTTTCTTACACAGATGAAATCCAAGAAAAAATAGCGGTAGAAGTAGGCTGGAGGAAAGGGCATTTTCGTCTGCATAGCAGTTTTAAAATAAAGGAGAAACGCTTTTAATGGCTGTCACGATCAGAATGTAATATCGTAGCAGAGCCATACCGTTCCGCATCGTCAACCACGTAGGATCTACGTGGACAAATCAGGAGAGGCGGTGCAGCCCACGTAGGACTTGCTGCACCGGGGGTGGTGTACAAAGACTTTTCCATACTCGAAATTAAAGCCAGCGATGGCCCGTGGAGCTGGCGGTGCTCAGACCGCCGCTATGCATGGCGGAGTCACAGACCTGTGTCCCACCGCGAACCCCACGCGCAACTCAGCCAATGTTACCAATGCTGTGTTCTGTGCCATACGGCATGAGGTAATTGGTTCAGTTGACGAGGTCGTGGGGCGCCAATAGGGGTGCAACTTGGGCCAGGTTTTTAGACTAGGTTTAATCGGAACTTAATCCGTCGAATCCGATTTACAACAGTGTTCAAACTCATGTTTACCCAATCCGAATCCGCAAGATCCGAATTTAACCCGGCTCGATTTGCAATTGATCCGGTTAGGATTGACCGCAATCCGAACATGAGATAATCCGAACCCAAGGGTTATCCGAACGGGAGTAGCTTGTTGGCATCAGATTTTTGGGGACGTTGAAGATGCTAATCGGATCGGACGAGATGGCCAACTTGAGAGCAAGAGGGCAAGGCCATCGGTCGTATGCAAAAAAAGGATAAACATAAAGATGGATCACCCATATATTTTGTTTCACTTCTCGTCTTATTCTCTTCTTTGTTTACTGCACCTCCTTTTTACTTTATTTTAAGTAAGACTAGGTTTTACAAATAGGATTAAGGTTAAATTAGAATTGATATTTTATAAATAGAATTAGATTAGAATTAAAAAAAATTTAAATTTTATGAGCCCAAATTGTACCCTAACCACCAAAGCCTGAAATGACATTCCTCATTTGACACGGGCGATGCAGGTTCCTTGGTAATGCGGTTGCGCTCTGAAGCATGGTATTGTGAAGGACTCGGCGTGGGGAACCGAGGAAATGACGCGGTGGATCGGGGAGAAGGATAGGGACAGCACGAGGAGTACGGGCTCTGATATCCCCGCGGGTGGTCGCGCGCTCATAGCATATGCGGGGCCGCGCTTGGACGGCCTGCTGAGTGCTTGCTCTGGGCGGTGGATTTTGGCGTCCATGAGATTGGGTTTGTAAGGCATGTTTCCGTTGCCATCGCTGATGGCCTTTTTAGAAAGTACTTCTATGATTTAAAAAATAAAAAATTTAAAAAAAAAATTAAGAGAGTTGAAAACCTGGGAGCTTCTCTATACAAAGCAGAAACAACCGCAAACTCAACTTAAGATTTATTGTGTAAAAGTTGAAATGTGTTCACTCCCTCGTGGACATGAACGTGGAAGGGAAGCTTAAGTTCTCTCTACCCAGCTAGAGAGCTGTAGCATTTGTTAGGCTAAGGATTGCCCTTATTGGTTTTTGTTGCCTTGTCTAAAGATGTTAAAGCAGGATGATTAAGTGAAGGAGTGCTTTTAGTGTATTGTATAATCGATGCATTTTATTTAAATAAATAAATAAATATATATATATATATATATATATATATATATATATATATATATATATATATATATATATATATATATATATATATATATATATGCTATTAGACTAGTTATACTATATGAAATAAAGTGTTGGATAATATTGAAATAATATGTGAATAAATTAAGTGTAACAGAAATGCGTATGTTAAGATGGATATATGGTAACACTTTAAAAGATAGAATTAGAAATAAACATATAAGAAAATGATAGAAGTAGCCCCAATTGAATATAAAATGAGAGAAAATCGATTATAGTAGTTTGGACATATACAACGTAGACTTTTAGATGCTCTAGTTAGAAAGAGTGATCTTTTAATAATTAATGGTAAGATAGAGGTAGAGATAGACCTAAACTAACATGAACATAAATAATTAAAAAAATATATAATTATTTATAATTTAAATATCGACTTGGTCCTAAATAGAGCAAAGTGGAGGAAGCAGATTCATGTAGCCGATCCTATGTAGTTGCGAAAAGGCTTAGATGAGTTGAGTTGAGTTGAGTGAGTGGCCTTGATTGGAGACAAATTATATCTCAACTACTTGATCCACCTGTTAGAAAGTTTTACATGATCATCGCCACTTACCACTTATACTTTAGCAATATTTTTGATATGAATAAAGACTTTCACAATTCTATGGAATGGCTCGGCATCGAGCTCTAACTTGTGCAACCAATTTTTTTATAGACTCCTTATACCAAAAAAGCAATTAGCAAAAATTTATAGTTATAATATTAAACTATATATTAAAATTGTAAATTACTCTCAATCTTCTAATGGTCAAATGATTGTATCAATTATTCTCCAAAAATAAATGAATCTTGAACTATTCAATTATTCTAAAATTACACATGAAATCTATAATTTATTCGCAAAGTATTCATAACTAATTTAAGAAACTTTTAAATTTTAAAATTAATGATATATATATATATATATATATATATATATATATATAATCATACACATATATACATGTACATACATATATATGTATACATATGGATATATATGTATATTGTTGTTAATAGTGATATTTTTTGCTACCATATTTTTCCTTAGCTTTGTCTATTTTTAAATAAATATATATAAAAATATTTTAAAAACCCATGATCTCTTAGAGATTTATATTTTTTAAGTTATCATTTGATTTTTAATTTTAATTACATGATCTTTTCTTGAACATTTTTATTACATCATTTATGTACTTTAAATTATTTGGTCTAGCCAAAGCATGCATGCTTCTTAAACTTATAAGATTCATATTTTCTAAATTAAGTTTAATTTTTTAATTATATATATTTAGAATTATTTTTATTAAATCGTTTCTACATTTTTGAGTTGTTAGCTTATTCGGAGTATATATAATCTTCGAACTTACAACAATGACATAAATCGATATTTAAACTAATAAAAAATAATGAGTTTTTCCAAGTTAACATCAACTATCATGCCTTTTTTTTATTTTTTTTTTTGTAGTTCTTACCATTACAATAATCTTTTTTTGCTTTATTTTAACAAATCATTTCTTCCCATCGCAACTCAATATTTGAAACATTTTATATCTCGAGCAAATTTGTTAATTGTTCTCAAGCTTAGAGAACTGTCGCCACAAATTTAATACTTTGTAGGGTATATACGAGAAGTGTTAAAAGAAGAGATTTTAAAAGATAGAATCATATTAAGTTTGAATGGAACTTTCTCTCTTTTAAGCCTTAGTTCTAATGATTTTTCCCTTTGATAAGTCCTTCAGAACTTTCTAATTCCCATATACATAGAAATGAACTACTTCTACATGCTTCTCTTGATGATTATATATCTTTAGTACATGTACAACTTGGAGTCAATTTTTGCATGCTTCCAAAAGATTGTTATCGTAATTGAACTTACAATATTGAATAGGCAATGTTTTTAATCGAATAACTTGTTTTGAATCAAGAATGATATTTTTTCTATCAACAACAAAATGGGTGACGCTTTTTTTCAAGATGTGTTTTTAATTTGAACTTCAAAACATAAAATTAGTAAAATGTTGAAATGAGATATGATAGTAAGAAAGGACAAGGGTGACGAACTACATATGGTCATAAAGATTTTTTGGAACCAGAAATTAGGCGTGAGAGTCTAAAACAAGGATACATTTTAGGATGAAATTAGAGAACATTGGGTAAAACAAACAAGTGCTTTATTAGGTTTTCACTAGAAATTAAGATGCCTAGCTAAGACCAAAATATATTATATAATGGTTTACATAGCACTTGATTGAAAAACTATTAATAATTTCTTTAGCTCGTAAAGGCATTAACTAATGGGCACGAGTGATCCACTTAAATTTGTGTCCTAGATGCACTACTTTAGATTAATGCACTAAAAAAATCTTGGATGGCCAAAAAAATCTTGGATGCAAGAAACCTTCTCCACTTGTCTCTCTCTTATAATAATAATAATAATAATAATAATAATAATAATAATAATAATAATAATAATAATAATATATATAGTATAATAATATAAATTATTATTTTATGAATTATGTATTATCAAATTGCACCAACATGATTTAAATGTTATACTTAACTATCATGAATTTTAAATTTTATTAAATTACATACTTAATTACTATGCATATCATCATCAAATTACACTCATATAAAAGTCTAGACACATCAAGTAAAGCTAAGTAAAATTTGAATAGGTTTAAAATATATGAGTGATTAAATATAACATTTTAAACCATATAAGTATAATTTGATAGTATTCAAAGATATAGTAATTAAGTATAACATATTAAATCATATGATATAATTTAATAGAATTTAAAATACATTGTAGTTAAGGATAATATTTCAAGCCATATGAATGTAATTTGATAATGTTTAAACTACAAGATGATAATTTGTATTTTATCCTAAGAATAACAAAGAAGAAGATTTATTAAAAACAATCTCAACAATCTTGATCCGAAGGCTAATTACCCATTAAATGATTGTTTGATTTGGTTGACCTAAATGAAATAAATAATATAGCATGCACTTCACATGATGCTATATCAAGCAACTGCATCAAGAACATCGATTAAAAATTTGCATGCACGTGGAAGCAAGCTATTCAGTCAGTCCTGTTGAACAAAGAAAGCCAAATAATTCAAAAATAATTGAATAGCTTAGAATCGTTTCTATGCCGAGTTTAGGCATGCGCTTGTATTATATATGAATTCAGTGCCCTAAGTTTTGGCAACCCAAGACAGTTTGATCTGCATCAAAGTGTAACCATTTGTTACGTTAAGTGATGCAAGATTCATCTTTTGCAACTTCTATGATCATTCATCTTTGTAACTTTTATGGTCATTCATCTTTTGCAACTTCTATGACTATTCATCTTTTGCAACTGAAATGGTTATCATCATGTATAATGACAATTTAGTTACCAATGGTCATTCAATAGTCCTTAAAGTGTGGTAATAGGTAAATGAAAAGTTATTGTGATGGAGCAATGACTATATAAAGCTTTAATTTTTTTGCTTGATCCGCATATTACTCTTTACAGAAAACATACGCCATAAGTTGGGAGAGACAAGTGTGAGAAACTAAGTAAACAAAAGAAATAAATTAAGTAAAGATAAACAATGGCGGGAGGTATATGATTCCGGCCCGCTTTCATAATTTGAGTTTCTATTAGAAACATAATTAATTATACATGCTTCCATAATTTGAGTTTCTATTAGAAACATAATTACTTTCTTACATTTAGTATCAGAGCTTTTTCAATCTATGCCTTGTTGCATATTGATCATGCTTACGTGTGTGTATATATATTTCCATCTGTAGGCCTGAGTTGGGTTCTTAGTTTAAGCTTTTATTGTTGAATTTTGATATGAGAAATCATTAAGCTAATGACGATTTCAACCAATCCAGAGTTTAAAGACAACCTTGTACAACATATTGTTTAGCATCTAGTCTAGCTAGACAATATGTCGTTTCTTTTGCTCTTTGGCAGCTTTACTTTACAAAATATCATTTTTTGGTTTCTCCTTTAGCATTTGGGTTTTGTTAATTAAGACCAAAATTGGTTTTGAGGTAAAGTATATATATATATATATATATATATATATATATATATATATATACACACATATGTAAATAGTTGTTGGTTTTGTTAAAGCTCGGTTTCTGCTTATGACTTAATCAAAATATAAATATATGCATAAATACATCAAATATTGATTATATGTCATTTTAAAAATAATTACTATAAGATTAGTGTATAATTTTATGATATTTGTTAAGAAATTATATTATTAAAATTCAATATCTCCAAAATGATTATTTTGTGCATAATTTAGTGATGTTGTATGTATATTTGGATTAATACATACAATTAAGTTTAAATTCTTTTAGCACATAAATAATTAAGAATTGAACATTTTGGTATATATAGTTCTAAGCTCATATTATGCAATTTATGTTTCATTTATGAGAAATTGCATAACATTTATGTTATAATTATGTAATTTATGTTTTATTGATGAGAAATTGCATAACATTTATGTTTTAATGAGAAATTTTATTTACAAATTATGACATATCTTTGAGTCTAGATATTGTTACAATTTGTAAAATTTAAGATTGCTTTCATAAAGCTTCATTTTGTGCATATAATTTAAGTTGTGTCAAATTTTAGCACATTAAGATTTATAAGATGTTTACTAAATAAAATTTAGATAATTATTTAGGTGAACTATAAAATTATGAATTATTTATAAATAATTATATGGTTAATACGAGAAGCATGATTTGAGAGAGTTATGTCTAAAGAAGCTAGTTCTTAAGTGCACCTTAGTGCCACTAGTCTTTCAAAGGAGCACTCTTAGTGCCAATCGTTGTTGTTTCATAGTTATTTTTAGGTATTAAGTCTAGCCTACAGCATGATAACCTAATTGTCTAGTGATTAATATAATTTTAATTAATTGAAGAGTAGTCATAGCATCTTTGATCAATTAAAACTATATATTAAGTTAAAATTCTTTATCGATCACATAAGGATTAGACATAAGTTGTGATTAATTATACTTAATATAATAAAATTTATCCCACAAAAATTTTATTATATTTATATAATTAATTAGGATAAAATATCAAACTATTTTCATAATTTATCCACGGGGATTATAAATTGGAATATAGTTTGGTAGTTTTATCATATATTGGATAGAAAATCAAATTATTTTTGTTTTGTACCCATATAGCAAATTTGAAATTTCTATGAAATAGATTATTTGAATCTATTTGACTAAAAATTTATTTAGCCCACAGGTAATTTTTATGTTATGAGATCTAATTTTGTGCATTTTTTTACATTGATAAAATATGCAATTAAGTTTTATAGGCCTCAAATTCTTAATAAGCTTTTTGAACTTTTACAGCTTCTCAACCTACTGGTTACTCTGATATTTATCTAGACATTCCAAAGCGATAACTATAAAATTTGGAAGGAAAGGATTGTCCTTCATTTAGGATGGATGGATATTGATTATGCTATTAAGAAGGATGAAACATATGCTATTACTAAAAAAAGTATGCCAGATCAAGTTAATATTTATGAAAAATGGGAGCGATCCAATCGCCTATCAATTATGTTCATAAAGACCAAAATCTCTGCTGGCATTCGTGGTTTTGTTGATCAGCATGAAAAGGTCGTGATCTTCTTAAAGCCATTGATGATCAATTCGCCACTTCAGAAAAGGCTTTGGCAAGCATCCTAATCATGAAGTTCTCTTCTCTCCATCTCACAAGTGTTAAGGTGTGCGGGAGCACATCATGAAAATGCGGGATATAGCAGCTCAACTTAAGAAACTTGAGGTAGATATGTCAGACTCCTTCTTTGCGCACTTCATTCTGAACACTCTTCCACCACAATACGAGCCTTTTAAGATCTTCTATAACACACATAAGGATAAATGGTCCATTAATGAGTTAATGATCATATGTGTTCAAGAAGAGGAGAGGCTTGTGATGGAATTGGGAGAAAGTGCCATGCTGGCTACGTTCGAGGGAAGAACAAAGCTGAAAAAGGTAACAAGTTCCAAGCCACCACTTCTAAGGCCGATCACAAGGGGATGGGTAAAATACCACCTCTAACTGATATTAAGAAAAATAATAAGTGTTTCTTCTGTAAAAAGAGAGGACATAAGAAGAAGGAATGTTTCAAATTTATGAAATGGCTTGAGAAGAAAGATAATCTATCCTCATTTGTTTGTTATGAATCTAATATGATTAATGTTAATGTTAGCACATGATGGATTGATTATGGATCTACAATCCATATTACAAACTCCTTGCAGGGTATGCAAAACCTAAGGAAGCCAGTGGAAAGTGAGCTGAGCATCTTATCTGGCAACAAGATGGGCTCACATGTGGAAGCTATAGGAATATGCACCTTGACATTAAGTAGTGGCTTTGTTTTAGTTTTGGAAAGGACCTTTTATGCACCAAGTTTCTCATGAAACTTAATTTCTATTTCTAGACTTGTACCGTTTGGATACTCCTTTAATTTTAAAGGCATAACTTTCAGTTTACTTTATAAATTAGATTATGTTGGGACTGGTACTTTGTCTGATGTCTTTACCATATTTTCTTACAAAATGATGCCACTAATGGTTCAATGCATGTATGCACTGGCACTACGAGGTGTAATATTAATGAATACTCCTCTATGTTATGGCATCGGAGGTTAGGTCATATCTCGATAAACAGAATTAAGAGATTAGTAAATGATAGAGTACTTAGTACTCTCGATTATACTGATTTCATGACTTGTGTAGACTGCATTAAGGGAAAGCAGACAAATAAGTCCAAGAAAGATGCTAATAAGAGTTCTAACATATTAGAGATCATCCATACTGATATATGTTGTCCATGGATGCACAAGGTCAGAAATACTTCATCTTTTTTATTGATGATTACTCATGTTTTATGTATATTTATTTGCTTAATAATAAAAATGAAACATTGATGCCTTCAAGTTTTCAAGGCTGAAGTTGAGAACCAATGTGGAAAGCGAATAAAAATTATGAGATCAGATAGAAATGGAGAATATTATGGTAGATACACGGAGAGTGGACAAGCATCTGATCCATTTGCTAAGTTTCTTTATGAATGTGGGATTATAGCCCAATATACCATGCCTGGTTCCGCATATATGAATGGTGTTGTAGAAAAAAGAAACCGAACACTAATGGATATGGTGCGAAGTATGCTTAGCAACTCTAATCTTCCTAAATCTTTATGAGCTGAAGCACTTAAGACGGCTGCGTATATATTAAATCGAGTTCAACAAAGCTGTCCCAAAAACATCTTTTGAATTTTGGAAAGGTTGAAAACCAAGTTTGCAACATATACGTTTGAGATGTCTATTGAGGTGAGAATATATAATCCATAAGAAAAGAAACTTGATCCAAGACTATAGTGGATTTTTTATTGGATACGCTAAAAAGTCTAAGGGTTATAGATTTTATTGTCCATCTTATACTATTAGGATCGTGGAATCAAGGAATGCTAAGTTTCTTGAAAATGACATGATCAGTGAAAGGGATCGATTTAGGAATTTACTTTTATATAGAATCTCAACCTTCCACTTCACCAAAAGATTGGTTCACAGCACTCCACAAGTTCAAATTGGTACTGAACAACCAATCGTTGAATTTCCAGAGGTTACTAAGAATTTTCAGTGGATCAATCAGTTCAAGATTTATCTAAAGTTTTTGAACAAATAGTTGAATCACAAGCTCCTAAGAAGATAGTGGTCTAACATTAAGATGATCTACTAGAGAGAAAAGATCAGCTATTCCTAGTGATTATATCGTTATCTGCAAGAATTTAATATAGGAGCCGAAAATGATCCTGAAATATTTTACAAGCCATGAGTTGCAAAGAGTTTGATTTATGGCATGATGCTATGAAGGAAGAGATGGATTCCATGAAGAGCAACAGAGTTTGAGACCTTGTAGAGTTGCCTAATAGGACAAGAGTTATTGATTGTAAATGGGTCTTTAAGACCAAAAGGGACTCATTAGGCAACATTGAGAAATACAAAGCAAGACTCGTTGCTAAGGGGTTCACTCAAAAAGAAGGAATCGATTACACGGAGACCTTTTCTTCTGTATCTAAGAAAGATTCTCTTCGTATCATTCTAGCGTTAGTTGCACATTTTGACCTTGAGTTGCAACAAATAAATGTGAAAATAGCTTTCCTTAAAGGTGATCTAGAAGAGGAGGTTTATATAAAACAACTCGAAGGTTTCTCTTCTAGTGATGGTGAGCATTTGGTTTGTAAGTTTAAGAAATCCATATATGGTTTATAACAAGCTTTCTGTCAATGGTATTTCAAATTTCATGATGTAATTTCTTCATTTGTTTTGTTGAAAACCCCATGGATCAATGTATATACCAGAAGGTTAGTGGAAGTAAAATTTGCTTTCTTATTTTATATGTGGATGACATTTTGCTTACAACAAATGATAAGGGTTTGCTGCATGAGGTGAAACATTTTTTTTCTAAAAATTATAATATGAAAGATATGGGTGAGGCATCTTATGTCATTAGCATTAAGATCTATAGAGATGTATATTAGGACTGTCACAAGAAACCTATATCAACAAAATTTTGGAGAGATTTTGGGTGAAAGATTATTCACCAAGTGTTACTTCTATTATGAAGGATGATCGGTTCAGTTTGAACCAATGCCCAAGAATGAGCTTGAGAGAGAATCTATGAAATATTTATATGCTTCCGTAGTTGGAAGCCTTATGTACGCCCAAGTCTGTACAAGACCCGACATTGCATATGCTGTTGGGATATTAGGGCAATATCAAGTAACCTAGGTATAGACCACTAGAGACTACAAAGAAAGTCATGTACCTTCATGGAACTAAAGATTATATGCTTATGTATAGATAGACGAACAATCTAGATGTGATCGGCTATTTAGATGCAAACTTTGCTGGTTGTATTGATTCTCGCAAATCAACATCTGGGTACATTTTTATTATGGTGATGGAGTTATTTTATGGAAAAGTGTCAAACAGACTTTGACTGCCACTTCTACATGAAAGCCGAGTTTGTATCTTGTTTTGAGGCTACTTCAAATGATGTATAGCTTAAGAGTTTCATTTCTGGGCTTAGAGTTATAGATTCTATATCTAGGCCATTAAAGATTTTTTGCGACAACTCAGCTGCTGTTTTTATGGCTAAGAATAATAAAAGTGGAAGTTGAAGCAAGCATATCGACATTAAGTACTTAGCTATTAGAGAAGTGTCACAGAAAAGAATGTGGTCATTGAGCATATTAGCACTGAGTTGATGATGGCTGATCCTTTGACTAAGGGCATACAAAATTCAAGGATCATGTAGAAAGAATGGGACTTGGTTCCATCTTGTAATTGTTTATATACATTCAGTTTATTAATGAAACTCTTATGTATTGATATTTTCTCATATTTATGAGCGCAGTTTTATTTGTTTGAGAAATATATTTCATATTTGGACCAAGAATAAACATAGGGTTTATTCATTAAGTTGTTACCATATAAGAAACTTGGGAAGTGAAATACATCGTAATACATAGTTGATTTACTCGCATTTAGAGGACTTATCTCTATGATTCATGTGTCTCATTTCGTAGATCAATATATGCACCAAGTGGAAGAATGTAACCATTTGTTACGTTAAGTGATGCAAGCATTGACCATTAAGTGATGCAAGCATTGACCATTCATCTGATGTAAGCATTGACCATTCATCTTTTGCAACTTCTATGGCTATTCATCTTTTGCAATTGAAATGGTTATTGCCATGTGTAATGGCAATTTAGTGACCAATGGCCATTTAATAATCCTTAAAGTATAGTAACGGTAGGTAAATGAAAAGTCATTATTGATGGAGCAATGGCTATATAAAACTTACTTGATTCACATACTATTCTTTATAGAAAACAAACGAAAAAAAAACAAATTAAGTAAAGATAAATAATACTGAAAGTATGTAATTTTGATCCGCTTCTATAATTTAAGTTTTTTTAGAAATAATTAATTTCTTACATAAAGGGGTCAAATACTCAATCTAGATGTCAATGGTCACTTACTTCAAGTTTATCCACCCAACTCGGAAACTTTAAGATCCAACAAGGTAACCGGCGTGCATTTATGTGGGAACTTGGAATTCCAATACTACTTGCGAGGAAAAAAATCTCTGCACATAAAAATGTGTATATTATCTGTGTGATTAATCTGTATTTTTCAGCTTTTTTTGTTGTTGACTTTTCCATGTCATTTGTATTTTTTTAGTTATAAGATTTTCTCTTTACTCCTCAGTCAACTTACTCAAATCTCTAACAGAGTCAATTGGAACTCTCAGAAATTTGAGCGAATGGTATCTTCTAAAGCAAATTTGGAAGAGAAAATTACAATAAAAAATAATCTATTAAGATCATGAAATAAAACTCCACTCTAACCAAGACTTCTAACTTCAAGAACCATCGGTTCATTTCCTCAGAAAGTACATCCAGCGAGACACAGATTTCCAGCTACTAGAGTTTTTATTTCAGCTAACTGGACAACACCTGGAACCCCTCTCAGGAACTGGAGGCCGACACTGAAAGCCCAGAACACCCCCATGGTTACGCTTCAGAGAGGAAAACCGAAAACGTATGGAAAAAAATCACTCCGAGTATAAATAATTTCACGGCAGGCAAAATTTGAACGAGCCCTCTGCCCACCGAGGGGAGCAAGCTCACGTATGACGTAACCCCTCTTGAACAACGGGAAGAGAAGTTCGCATAATAATTAAATTGAAATAACCCAAACATATCTTAATATTTTATCAGTCATATCAGTCCAATAATATTTAATGAATGCAACCAAGGAGAGGCACCGAGCGGGTCAATGAGATTCCCATCCAAACCGCTAGCCGACAAATCTCCGCCCTACGCCGCGTGCGCCCCCAGCCAATCCGAATTCATTAGGATAGGAATTTTATGCGGATTCAGATCTGCCGTCCAGATCACCCACCTGATGCCATCGCTTGCGAATCACCCGCTCGCATAGGTTTTAAAGACGGACGTTCGGAGGATAGAGGAGGAAAATTCCACAAAAGAACATGTCCAGAGAATTATGGCGTCACCCTCCTCACCACCCTAAACCTGCCCTAAATGCCGCCCCAGACAACGATGCTTGGATGACATAAATACCCTTTGGATTTCCATTAATGAAAAAAGTACCCGAACTTCGACCCACGTCACGGTCATTGGATTTGACTGATTGACCGGATTTCTATTTATAATATCCATATCTATCTTAAATTTCACAAAATATGAGGGAAAAGGAAAATTTTCCATTTCGAGTGGTCGTAGAAGAAGAAGAAGGTTAATAATTAATTACCATCATCCAAATCGGAAAGTCGGATCTATGCGGTCAGCGATACAGATTCGCCATCCATTCAATCCTATGCGGACGTTCGGTTAGGGTAAGCCTGAGCCGCACAGAAGCATAACAATATTATCCCCTTTTTTCTTATTTCCAGTTCTGGAAACTGGTGGCTATTTTGCTTGTTTTGGTAAATCTATCTACCTCGTCCCAAAAGATTGAAACCCTCGATATCAGGAGGCAGGAAGATAGGAAGGGGGGATTTCAGAAGTGAAATTTCTTCTTTCATGTCTCGGGTTAAGCATCCAGTCCTCAACGCCAGTCCATAAACTTAGAGCCGTTTTTTTTTTATTCCATCTTGTTTGTTAATAAAACAACAAGCGAGAACACTACAGAGAGAGATTTGAAGAGCGGAGATATATTATGGACAAAATATATAATTTTATTTTCCGGAAGTTTTCTCTCAGACCTAAAACAAGACAAGACTCTGTATGCCAAGAATCTCCCCTCTTGGTTACATTTCTAGCATGGTAACAACATTGATTTAGAACAAATTTAATTACAGATGCAGGAGATTCTACTGATACAAAGCCTCCTTCTTCCATTCACCATGTATACATACGCACAAAAAAAAAAAGAGAGAAACTACAAAAAAAAAAAAAAAAACCTTCGTAGCTGTTGGAAAAAGACAGCAGCAGTTTTGGGAAGAAGAGAGAGACGGTTACCGGTTGTGGAGCGGGTCGGGGCAGCTGGGCACCCGCCGCTTGCTGTCATCCAACCCACCCGCCCCCGCCGCCGCCGCCGACGTCGACTTCGAGGGGCGGAGAGGGACGGGCCTTCGCCCGATGAGCGGCGTCCCCCTACTTTTGCCCCCGGAGTTCGCCGGAAATATCCGCATTGCCATCGCACTACAGTTGAAGCACACGCACCCTGCAGAAGCCAAACACTCAAAAGGACGACGATCAAGCACAGGACGGCCCGTCTACTCCTCCCGGCCGCGGTCATCGCCGGAAATCTGACGTAAGTCCCCAGGAGTCTCACCGCATCGCCGGAATCCACCGCCACCGCCGCCCAATCTCCCCCCTCGATGTGTGTGAGAGAGAGAGAGCGAGGCGATGATGACTCCTTTTTCGCAACCTCAGTGTGACAGAAAGCGAGCGGCAGTCCAGATCGGCTCGGGTTGTTTAAGAGAGGGTGTGCTAACCATTTACCCATGGCTTTGAACCGAACAACGGAAATGCCACCACATCGGTTGTCTACCGGACAAATTATACGGCACCGTTAATGGCGGGCGGTGTCCGTGATTTCAAATGTAACGCCAATTCTTTAACTTCGGTTTTCAAATTAAACGTGCATCAAGTACGCGGTTTTGTTTGATTACGTGTCTAAACCTATTGATTAATAGCCGAAGCTCGTGATGAAAGATCCAACAGCTGAGCGTGGATACGCTTCCTTGGTGCCTCCTGATGTCCAAACGCGAGGGAGGGGGGAAGGAAAGCCCACACGTCCAATCACCGTCAGACACCTCTGGAGCCATCGGACTTTGAAAAGTACCCGTGAGGCGATAGGGGTAATGAGTAGGCTGCTCCCCCCGCGCGCGCCGTCCGATCTTTCTGATGTGACGTTGCCGGGATTCCCTTGACGAGGCCACATAAATCCACGACGTCCATCGGATGAGATTCACCAATCATACGGTGTGTATCAGAGCAGTCCACTGTAGCGCCCTGTCTCGTAATTAGGAGAGGTTAGGAGGGCACGTTGAGAGGGGAGAAGCAGGCATCATAAGTCGTAAATTAAGAGACGGATCGGCGGTTGGCGGGGGATCCACGATGGCATGATAAAAGATTATAGTAGTCATATTAAAATCAGCGTCCGACTCGTCCAGGTGCCATACAAACTTTTTGGCCGCATTAACCCATCTCTTTTAATTTTTTTTTTTTTTTCCGCGGTCCCAAAGACGAGACGTTGCGAAGGAAACAGGAAGAAAGTTAAAGCAAAGCAAAGTTTAAGCATTAAAAGCGGGTTTTGTCCTTCCAAAACCCAAACAATTTCCCATCCCGGGCGTCATAAAGTGCCGACCCAGAGCTTCCCCTTGGCTTTTGTTTCCCTTTTGGCCTCTTCCGTTCGTCACCTTTCTCCTCTCCATCCACCGTCTAAAAGTTTTTGTTCTCCCCACCACCTATGTATCACCCGGCCAACTCATCATCCCGCTCGCAACATTTGGGGCTATGTCCTGGTGACACATCTGGCTCTCGAGCCAGAGAAGTTATGAGCGCTGGAGTTAATGAGCCAACCACCACCGAGATGGAATTCAAGTTTCTCATGATGATGAGTTGCTTCAGTACTCGTTGGAGCGTTATGGACCTTGGGCCTCGTAGATCTCGGTCTAAAAGGAATACTGAAAAGCGTACGTGTCTCTTACCAAAAAGAGCAAGGCAGACGAAACGATGCGTGGTTAGCCATTCAGTTCACCGTGCCAGGTTTACGTCGTGGATCCACGGACGACTGAAGCTTTTTGAGTGCCCGCCATTAACTACCATTTAGTGCTAGCAATCACTGCATGGATGGATCATTGCAATGCCCGATTACGCGTGGGTTCATCGTCATCATTTTGCCAATGAATGCCATCTTTTCCTCGTTTTCAGAGAACGCGTCATCAGCGTTAAATTGAGCTTGTCATCAACAGTAGTGGCCTTTGGTGCAACCATGTACGGATTCATGAGATGTCTTTACCACTGCGAGATGGCCGAGGAACTGTGCTTGAATTTGCCCTGGTGTGTCGATCGAAGACCGCGGTCTGGCAAGGCCCGGTAGGGGCCAGGGTGAGTCAACCTTGCTGATCCATGCCCTGGGCTCGGCATATTTTTACCATTTGTTGGTTAATTAGTCCAGCTCCTGGATTCATCTGATCGGGACTCGCAGTTCTTGGCGCAGCTGTAGGAATGTCAAGTCTTTCAGACAGGATCTTTAAGTCCTCATGCTATGGCTGCAGGTCCATCATGGTGATCACCATTATAACGTTACTATCCCAAGCACTCGTGAATACACAGGACAAACAAGGGCAAGACTTGCCACGGTACCAGCTAGCGCAGGCGTTAATATAACATCAATGCTCCAACTACCGATGATAGTTGACGAACCTTAAAGAGGATGCTATTCGTGCTTTATTACGCCTGGTTGGGCTTAGCAACTCTTGCCGGGTTGTGGGGACACTGGTACTTTGCTCGACAGCCAGAAGGCATGCAGCAGTGGCTTCAGCATGGAGGAATCTGTAAAGCCTGACCGAGTCCGTAAAAATGCGTTGCCACTACAAATTGGCATTATCATCCTGCATTGCTTGATTTGAACAGGATGATAATTTGTTGAAGTTTGCTAAATGCCAAGGGAACACCCCCAGTTGGGTACCTGCGTCAGTTACTCTGCTGAAAGAGGTACTTGCTTTGGTCCGAGTCTATTGCCACTACAAGCTGACATTCTGCCAAGCTAGCACTGCTTGATTTTAACAGTATAATTTCTTGTTAGGTGCATCTTGGGCCTCTAAACCCGGCCCAACCTGTGATTCAACCTGACATACTCCGAGGGTGACAGGGTGGATGGAGCTCTATATATGGTACGAACTAGTAAAAATTTTTATTTTAAAAATCTATTATAAGATTAAAAGTATTACATATTAGATCTTTTGAGAGACTCATTGCATAGCGAAATTTTTTTATTTTCCTTTATTCACAGATATAATAAGATCAGTGGTCAAACTACATTAATATTATATATATGTCTTATGTTTTTGGCTCTTTTCTTTACGATTCTTTATATTTGTTTGCATCCGGGTTTTGACGTAACATATGTGTTAAGTTTGCTGAATACCATAGCATCATCCAGTTGGGTAGTTGGGGTCAGTTACTCTGGAGATACTTTCCATGGTGGAGATTCTCATGATGATTTTAAAACGGATAAACCCAAAGTTTTATTTTATAAAGCCGTCCCAATCTATTATGCAAGAGCTTCATGTTAGAGATTTATTAAAAAATCTACATAAAATTATATAGAAATAATAATAAGATCAATATATTATCTTCGATCGTTATTTATGATCTACCTCTTGAAGATCTGTATCAGGATCTTAATTGATTGAGTGCTTTCAATCAACAAGCAATCGCATAACGATGGTGTATGCCCTTAAAATTTGCTCTTAATCAGGGACCAATCTCTCTAGCTTCTATATAGATTTTTCACATATGATGTGATATAAAAAAAACCTTAGAAGGAATTTCTATTTATAAAGGTTTTTTAATTTTCTTCAACCGCCTACTTTCATCACAACAAAAAAAATCCATTTTAACGACGCATTTTGGCCGTCGCTATAAATTTCATCGCAAATAGCAATCCATCGCAATTTCATCGCTAAATAGCGACGCCTAGCGACAAATAAAATGCGTCACTATTTAGCGACAAAACATACGTCGTCGCAATTTAGCGACGCATTAGCGACTACAAATTGTGTCACAATATTACAACGCAAATAAATGCATCAAAATTATGAATTTATTTGTGTCGCAAAATTATGAATTTAATTTTTTTTAAAAAAATTACGACAAAAAATTTGTCGCAATAATGCCGCTAATTAATTTTTTTAAATAAATTTAAAATGTTATAAATTAAAACTCTTAATAGAATTTCATTGCATTTAAATATTGATTGAAACATTCATAATTTTTTTTAATAATATATAAAAATTTAATATATTAATAATTTAAAATTTTGATATAAAACATAAATAGTAAAGAAAAAAATACATCAAGAATCACTATTATAATCACGGGAAGGCTACGGAGGCTAGAATGAACCCTACGATATTTGACAAACCAAATCTTGCATCTGACGCATATGTCTCTCATGTCTGCAAGCTCCTGCCGCACCTCTACGAATCTTCTTCGTAATAGATCTCTGAATGTCGTCTAAATTATCGGAGGAATATCGTCAGAATAATGCGAACTAGAGCAAAAATATCTAAAAGCTGTAGTGCCCAGACCGTAGACCCTACGATCTACGGCTGGGCACTAACAGCTTTCAAAAATACACATCGACTCTTCTCTGATGAGAGTTTGAAAGGCGGCCCCCCATCAGTGGAGTCGACCTACGATGCCTGAGACTGAAGCTCCTCGACTAGTGCATTTGAATTATAAAATCAATGATAAATGAATCATTATATGAACCTGAATAAAAGTTTAGAAATTAAACAGATATAATATAAGACTAATTTCTTACCGTAACCTCCTGTGATCATGCATCGACCCAGGTATCTTCTTGGTGTGTGTCGCCCTGAATAGACGAAACTCACCAGGATCTCTACCCTCCTCAGACTACAAAAGCAGAAGAAATGATATAAATGTAAGTATTTGTAAATAATTAAATTAGTAATTAAATTATTTATGTTTTTTACCATACAACGCCTGTCCTCCTGAATCGAAATGGACCCCGCAGTGTGGCAGGAGAGACCCATGCCACAACCGGCCTTCTCAAATCGGCGATTCATGGTGGCTGATGCGAACCTCCTTTCCCAGGCCTCAGACTGTCACACATGCTGCTAATCGTGCTAAATACCCTTCGGCACATGCGCAGAACGCTCACCCGATCTCCTCCAATGATGAAGCATATCGGAGTATCGGCATGTGTAAGAGCATTCCATGCTACCCTAACGGCATCATGGATGACAGGGTTCCATGTAAACTTTTTTTGCATTGAAATAAACAATTAGTTTAAGAATATATTAAGATTAAGAAATTTTATATCAGTGATAAATTGTATTTAATAAGTTTACTTGAAACTCTAAAAAATAAAACTCCCTCATGGCCGCAGATACATGGTGCCAATCATAGCCAGTGGGATCAGCACGCCTCTAGAATAGAGCTGATTCGGCTCGATACAGTATGCTGCTCAATAAATCTGTTAAAAAAATGCATATTTTATAAGTAATTAACTTTAAAACATAAATATATTTATAATTAGTATATACTTACTGTCCATCAGCATCTAGTCAAAGTATGGTGCGACCGACGTAGGAAGAACTCTCAGAGGTCTGTGCCGATCTGTTGACCCAATTGATGATTTTGATGATTAACAAAACTATTTGAGTATAACAATTGAAGGCTCTAATGATTTTGATTAAGTTTTTCAGATTATAAGTCGATTGAATGATCAAAATCAGGAGTTAAATCTTGTTCTGGATCGAATCTAATGTCTAGGTAAGATTGCAGACATTAGAGTCGACTCCGAGAATCACAGAGCCGACTCCAGTATCTGGCACGGAAGTTAGAGTCGACTCCGAGACTGTTAGAGCCGACTCCAACAGAAAAGACAGAACGTTGATTTTTCTGGCCCCGACTTAGAGTCGACTCCGGGTCTGTTAGAGTCGACTCCAGAAAAGTTTCTTGTCGACCCCAGAAAAGTCAGAGACGACTCCAGAATTAACGGATTAAAGTGTTTCGAGTTAGAGCCGACTCCAGAAAAGTTAGAGTCGACTCCAACCCACCTGGAATGAAAAATCAAATTGCCAGATCAGCTCTAACGGTAATATTTCTATTTTACTTTATTTCTAACGGATATATTTTGTTGCAAGGTACACTCCAACGGATAGTTTTCTTCCAAAAAAGGTTTGAAAGAAATCTATAAAAAGGGAAGACTATCATTCAAAAAAAGAACGAAAAACAAAGAAGAAAAACGGAAATAGAGAAATCCCAATTCAAAAATCCGAAAAAGAGAGAGCCTGAATCTCAAGAGAAAAAACCTTCTAGCTCAAATCCACTCCACTCCAAAAAGCTCAAGAGGAATCCAAGGCATTCAAATCAAAGTTTTGGTGGATTTCCCAAATTGGAGAAAGAGGATCAGTTTCTTGCTTTTCAATCCTTCTCAACTGCTTCAACTGTGAAGAATCGGAGCTGAGGCTTGATTCAATCTAGCAAGAGAAGAAGAAGAAAAGAAGAAAAGCTCAAAAGCCAACCAACTACAAATCAGGCTTTTCTAAACCTTGTTCATTTACTTGATTATTTGCTCATTGAGGAGCTGTGTACTTGAAAAACAATATTTCTTTTGTTTGTGTCTAGTTCAATCTGGGGGATTGAACTAGTGGAGGTAGTCTTACCTCGGTACAAGCTTGGTATAGCTTGTGTTAGGGTTTTTGTGCTGGTGAGCCCGAAAAACCGGCTGGGTTCGTTGTGATCCCGAAAACAACAAGTTTGAGTTGTGAGCTTGTAAAACAACTCGGCTGTAATCAAGAAGATTATAGTGTGGACCCAAGTGAATCTTGGGAGTGGACGTAGGTGTTGGATACACCGAACCACTATAAAATCTTTGTGTTTGCCGTGTCTTCTCTATCTCTATCTCTATCTTATTGATTGTATTTTGTTTTTGCATCTGCATTCACTTTCACTCACACTAAGCAAACAAATATTTCAAAAGGTTTAATTTTTTTTAAAGAACCCAATTCACCCCCCCTCTTGGGTTGTCATCTGGGCCAACAATTGGTATCAGAGCTAGTGCTCATTAGATTTTGATCACACGATCAAGAGCTAAAGATCCAAATGGCAGCTCAAGTTGGATCATTTGCTGAAGGTCATTCTACGAATAGACCTCCACTGTTTAATGGTTCAAATTATTCATATTGGAAAGCTAGAATGAGGATATTCATTCAAGCTTCTGACTATGAACTATGGGGTGTTATAATTAATGGACCTAGTACACCCACACATGTTATTGATGGCACTATTGTTCCTAAGCCCGAAAGGGACTGGAATGATAATGATAGGAAGATGGCACAGCTTAACGCTAAAGCCATGAATGTTTTATATTGCTCTTTAGATGCAAATGAATTTAATAGAATCTCCACATGTAATTCCGCAAAGGAGATTTGGGATAGATTAGAGGTTACCCATGAGGGTACCAACCAAGTAAAAGAATCTAAAATTAATATTCTTGTTCATAAATATGAGTTGTTTAGCATGGAACAATCTGAAACCATTGCATGCATGTATACTAGATTTACAGATATTGTAAATGGTTTAAAAAGTCTTGGTAAGACATATACTAACTCAGAACTTGTTCGAAAAATTCTTAGGTCACTACCAAGATCATGGGAAGCCAAAATGACAGCAATCCAAGAAGCAAAGGACCTCAACACTCTGCCCTTAGAGGAGCTTCTAGGATCACTTATGACCCATGAGTTGACAATGAAGCAGCACGTAGAGGAGGACACAAAGAAGAAGAAAGTGATTGCCCTCAAAGCTGCAAAAGAAGAGAGCAGCAGCGATGATGATGATGATGATGAAGAGACTGCTCTCTTAGCTAAAAAGTTTAAAAGATTCATGAGGAGAAAGAAACCCTTCCACAAGAAGAAATTTGGAGCAAAGTGGGAAGGAGAAAAGGATAAGAACAAGGACAAGGACAAAGAAAAAGAGAAAGACCCCTTGACTTGCTATGAGTGTAATAAACCGGGGCACTTTAGGAATGAATGTCCTAAATTAAAGAAAGCCTACAAAAAGAAAAAGAAGGCTTATGTGGCGACTTGGAGTGATAGCGAAGAATCTTCTTCCGAAGAAGAAGAACAAAAGGAAGTCGCAAATGTATGTTTTATGGCGGACGACAACGATGAGGTAAGTTCCGATAACCCTTGCGATGAGTTTGCATTTGATGAATTATTTGATGCTTTTAATGAACTTGTCGGCGATTTCAAGGTTTTGAAAAAGAAATACAAGCTTTTGAAAAATGAAAATTCAACTTTCATTAAAGAAAAGGAAGATCTTAATAATGAAGTTAAGAAACTTAAATCTGAAAATAAAATTTTGGTAAAAGAAAAAGAATTAATTTTCAATGAAAATGATAAACTAAGGAAAGAGGTTGAAAAATATAAGAACATAGTTGATAAGTTTACCTTAAGCTCAACTAAATTGAACATGTTATTAAATAGTCAAAAAGCAGTTTTTGACAAAGCCGGATTAGGGTATAACACTTTTAGAAAACAAAAATCACTGAAAAATATTTTTGTGCGTGCTGGCCAAAGTAATTTTACATGCTTTAAATGTAATCAAAAAGGACATAAATCTTATGAATGTAAAATTCTAAAACCTAATAAAAACTTAAATATTAAAGGAAAGAAAATATGGGTTCCAAAAGGAACAGTTTTTATTGCTACTAACCATGAAGGACCCAAGAAAGCTTGGGTACCTAAACATAAGACTTGATCATCTTTGCAGGAGTGTCTTGCGGCCAAAAGATCAAAGCGAAAGTGGTATCTTGATAGCGGCTGCTCAAGGCACATGACGGGTGACAAAGATCAATTCATCACCCTCGAAAGCAAAAGAGGAGGAGTAGTTACATTTGGGGATAATGGCAAAGGCCAAATCTTGGGGCTTGGTAACATTCAAATAACTCCCTCCACATATATTGAAAATGTCTTATATGTTGATGGTTTGAAACATAATTTAATTAGCATTAGTCAATTATGTGACAAAGGTTTTAAAGTATCATTTGAATCTTCTATATGCACAGTTGCTAATCCCATTGATAATAGCATTGTTTTTATTGGAAATAGAAATGGCAATGTATACTTGATTGACTTAGACAATTTGTCTACTAATAATCATTGCTTAGTTGCTAATAATGCTAATATGAATGAGATTGGTTGGTTGTGGCATCGAAGATTAGGTCACGCAAGCACACACCTGATTTCAAAACTAATTAGAATGGATTTAGTAAAAGGACTACCTAAAATAGATTTTGAAAATAACAAAATATGTGATGCATGTCAGTTTGGAAAACAAACGAGAAGTTCTTTTAAATCTAAAAATGTTGTTTCAACTTCTAGGCCATTAGAGCTACTTCACATGGACCTTTTTGGACCAACTAGAACCACAAGTCTAGGAGGAAAGAAATATGGTCTTGTGATAGTAGATGATTACTCTAGATTCACTTGGGTAATGTTTTTAGCTCACAAAGATGAGACTTTCTCGATATTCCTGAAATTCTTCAAGAAAGTAACAAATGAGAAAAACACTACCATAGTGTCTCTAAGAAGTGATCATGGAACTGAATTTGAAAATCACTTATTTGAAAGTTTTTGCAATGAAAATGGTATTAATCATAATTTTTCTGCACCAAGAACCCCTCAACAAAATGGAGTAGTTGAAAGGAAAAATAGAACTCTAGAAGACATGGCCCGTACCATGCTATGTGAAAGTAAACTCCCGAAATACTTTTGGGCGGAAGCTATTAACACAGCATGTTACATCCTAAATAGAGCATTAATAAGACCTATTTTAAAGAAAACACCTTATGAATTATGGCATGATAGAAAACCCAACATTAAATATTTTCATGCATTTGGTTGTAAATGTTTTATTCATAATAATGGTAAAAATAACTTAGGTAAATTTGATGCAAAATCTGATGAAGGAATATTCTTAGGTTATTCAACAACTAGTAAAGCATATAGAGTGTTCAATAAAGGAAGTTTAATTGTTGAAGAATCTATTCATGTAGTTTTTGATGAATCTTTAGCATCAAGTTCCAAAAGGATTGATGATGAGGAAGATACAAACATTCTCGAAAACAATCTTGAAAAACTTAATATTGATGTATCTTCAGATCATGAACAAGAAGCTAAAGATAATGATTCGCCTAATGCTGATGTTATTAATACTAATCATAATGATGTAGATCTACCAAGAGATTGGAGATACGCTTATAGTCATCCCAAGGAATTGATTATAGGTGATCCATCTCAAGGAATAAGAACTAGATCATCTATGAGAAATATTAGTAATCACCTTGCATTTGTTTCTCAAATTGAACCTAAAACCATTGAAGAAGCTGAAAAAGATAATAATTGGATGTTAGCTATGCAAGAAGAATTAAACCAATTCACTAGAAATAATGTATGGACATTAGTGGAAAGACCTAAAGATCATTCTGTTATAGGATCAAAATGGGTTTTTAGAAATAAACTAGATGAAAATGGCATAGTAATTAGAAACAAAGCTAGATTAGTTGCAAAAGGATATAATCAAGAAGAAGGTATTGATTTTGATGAAACCTTTGCACCTGTAGCTAGATTAGAAGCCATTAGGCTATTACTTGCATTTGCATGTCACATGAACTTTAATTTATTTCAAATGGATGTCAAAAGTGCATTTTTAAATGGATTAATAAATGAAGAAGTATTTGTTGAACAACCACCGGGATTTGAAGATCATGAATTTCCAAATCACGTTTTTAAATTGCACAAAGCTTTATATGGTTTGAAACAAGCACCTAGAGCTTGGTATGATAGACTAAGTAAATTTTTGATTGAAAATGATTTTACAAGAGGAAATGTTGATAAAACATTGTTTTTGAAAAGAAAAGATAAAGATTTACTTGTAGTTCAAATTTATGTTGATGACATTGTATTTGGTGCTACTAACAATCTTCTATGTCAAGAGTTTGCTAAGTTAATGCAGGGAGAATTTGAAATGAGCATGATGGGAGAACTCAATTTCTTCCTTGGACTCCAAATCAAACAAAGCAAAGAGGGAATCTTTATCAACCAAACAAAGTACACAAGAGAAATTCTAAAGAAGTTTGGTATGGAATCAATCAAACCCCTCGGAACACCAATGAGTCCTTCATGCAAGCTGGACAAAGATGAAGAAGGTAAGAAGGTTGATCAAAAATATTATCGAGGTATAATCGGATCCCTACTTTACTTAACTGCAAGTAGACCAGACATAATGTTTGCTGTTTGCTTATGTGCTAGATTTCAGTCTGAACCTAAAGAATCACATTTAATTGCTGTTAAAAGAATTCTTAGATACCTTAGTGGAACAAAAAATGTAGGTTTATGGTATTCTAGAGACTCAACATTAAATCTGATTGCTTATTCTGATTCTGATTATGCTGGATGTAAGTTAGATAGAAAAAGCACAAGTGGTGCATGCCAATTTTTAGGAAGTAACTTAATCTCATGGTTTAGCAAAAAGCAAAATTCGGTTGCATTATCTACTGCTGAAGCAGAATATGTTGCAGCTGGAAGTTGCTGTGCTCAAATCCTATGGATTAAGAGACAACTTGAAGACTATGGTATCACACTTGATAAGACACCTATAAGATGTGATAATACAAGTGCAATCAATCTAACTAAAAATCCAATTCAACACTCAAGAACAAAGCATATTGAAATTAGATATCACTTTATAAGAGAACATGTTGCCAATAATGAAATTTGTCTTGATTATGTGAATACTGAAGAACAACTGGCAGATATATTTACAAAACCCTTAAGTGAAGAGAGATTTTGTTATCTTAGAGGAGAATTAGGAGTTTGTGATCCTTTGGAATAATTTTCTGAAACTCTTAAGAACAACTATCTAGATTTCATCAATTTCTTGAAAAATCTCGATATTCAATAAGGAAATCTATCTAGATCTTGATTCATTGTTTCCCCAATTGCTAAGGAACATTTATCTAGAGTTTGATGATTAATTTGAATAGTTTCAGATCCTTGAAACTTGATTTTTTATCTCTGAAACTGTTAGAGTCGACTCTAACAGTTTGTGGAGTCGACACCTTAGTTTTTGATGTTCTGTCTAAGCAATTAGAGCCGACTCCGGCTTCTGTAGAGCCGACTCTAATTCGAGCGCTGACAGACTTTCTGGTTCGGAGCCGACACCCAGTTTTCGGGAGTCGACTCTAGGTCGAACTAGGTCAAAAATAAAAAGGCGGAGTCGACCCCAAATCATTTTATCCGTCTCCCAAAACCCCTCCAAGGAGTTCCAAAGCCTTTCCAACCTCCCCAATCTTCTCAAAACCTTTGATTACACATTCCAATCAACTCAATGGCACCCAAGAGGCGCGGTTTCGTCGGAGGAGCGTCCGTTCCCACGAGGCGACGCACGATTCGGAGGCAACCCTCGCCATCCTCCTCTTCGGCCACTCAAGAAGATTCCCCTCCTTCACCCTCTTCACCCAAAGTAGATCAACTAGCCGGTAAGACTATCACAACTGGAAGGAAGGTCAACTTTGATTTCTTTGAGTCGGAGGGCTTCTCAATAGGAAGATGTTTAAAAGAAATGGGGTGGGAAAAGATTTGTTCATTAGATATCCCCACTTATCCTGCCCTAGTGAGAGAATTTTACAATGATTTGAGTAGAGGAGAAGGCGGTTTAGTCAGTATTGTAAGAGGAACTAGAGTTGTAATAACTGCTGAAATCCTTGGAAATCTGTTGGAAATGCCCACAATTGGTATTATGGAATATCAGCATGATGATAGAAGTGGTGCATTGTCAAGAATGTTAGGGAGGGATGTAACCGAGTTTGAGGAAATTCTTGCTAATCAATTAAATCTGGAGCTCAGGTTACTACACAACATATGTGGAAGAATTTTATTCCCCAAAATTGGTAGATTTGAGTACGTCTCGGAGCGAGACATTCTTTTGATGGATTGTATTATAACTGGAAGGCCAGTCAACCTAGCTGGCATGATGATTGGTTATATGGCAGAGGCTGCTACAAAGAAAAGATCTACACTGCCATATGGTATGGTTCTGACATTGATCTTTAGAAGCCAAGGTGTGCTAATTATGGATAATGAACCCCTAAGGAAATTAAGGCACACTGACTATTATAGTATTTCTACTATTCATCGGATGGGCTTCAAGAAGTTAAATGGTATCTGGATGAAAGGAGGACGAGAAGAAAGAGCTGAGAGAGATAGAACTGAAGAGGCCAGAGTAGAAGATATCCCTGGACCATCCACTGCGGGACCATCAGTCCCTGATCCATTTATTGCGGGACCATCTACAGCTGGACCTTCAGAAGCTGGACCGAGCACAGTTCCCTCTCCTCCACATCTGTCTGTTACTGCTTCTGGGAGATTCTCTGATGAGCAGATTGGTCAGTTGAGAGCCTTGCTTGCTGAATATGACAGTCAGAGATCTCATGAGATTAATCAATTAAAAGAAGACTTCAATCAGCTAAAAGAAGAACTTAACTCGAGACTTGACATGATTTCCTTTTCCATAAGCAATTCTGTTGAATCCTTTGGTGCTGAACTTCACAAAATCTTTGAAAGGATGGAAGGCATTGCTGATGGCTCGGGATCTTATGTTCATGCAACTGGTCAACTGAAGAAGGACATTGACCTTGCAGTCTCACAGATTGAAGCTTGTCTTGAAAATTTTAAGAAATCTCAAAAAGATGATGTAATGGAAATCATAGGTCACTTGAAGAAAATTGTATTCAAACATATCTGACTTTGATTTTGATTTTGATACTCTTTTGTATCTTAGGTTCTCCAGGTTTACTTTATCTTGATAGTTTGTATTTAGGAATTTGAGTATCTAATGTATCTCACTTTGGAATGTACTTGAATCAACTTATGTAATGTTTCTTACTTATGTAATGCAATTACACATTTTCAAATCTGTCTATGATTGACTGCTTGAATCCCTATGTCTTATTGAACCAACAATTTTTCTCTAATAACTTTCTTTATCTAATACTCTCCTTATTGCTGATAACAAAAAGAGGGGGAGAGATGGTTGAATATGCAAAAAAAAAAAGACTTGAAATTTTAATGAGAGATGGTTGAATATGCAAAAAGAAAGAAAGAAAGGGGAGAAATGATTGTTTATGCAAAAAGAAAGAGACTTGAAATTTTAATCAGTTCAATTAAAATTTGATTTTTATATATAGGGGGAGCTATTCAATGCAGGGGGAGCTTAACAACAAGCTTAATTGCAATTTTCTGTACATTTAGTTTAAATGTTCATAATTGATGGCTTATATAGAACTCATGCATAATTTTAAAAGTTCACTTTGAATATTGGCATCAAATCCTTCATTAAAAATGTTTTAAGCTTTAAAATGACTATAATCTTTAGTTCGAATGAATTTTTTGAATGCATATACTCAAAGTTTTTGTTATCATCAAAAAGGGGGAGATTGTTGACCCAATTGATGATTTTGATGATTAACAAAACTATTTGAGTATAACAATTGAAGGCTCTAATGATTTTGATTAAGTTTTTCAGATTATAAGTCGATTGAATGATCAAAATCAGGAGTTAAATCTTGTTCTGGATCGAATCTAATGTCTAGGTAAGATTGCAGACATTAGAGTCGACTCCGAGAATCACAGAGCCGACTCCAGTATCTGGCACGGAAGTTAGAGTCGACTCCGAGACTGTTAGAGCCGACTCCAACAGAAAAGACAGAACGTTGATTTTTCTGGCCCCGACTTAGAGTCGACTCCGGGTCTGTTAGAGTCGACTCCAGAAAAGTTTCTTGTCGACCCCAGAAAAGTCAGAGACGACTCCAGAATTAACGGATTAAAGTGTTTCGAGTTAGAGCCGACTCCAGAAAAGTTAGAGTCGACTCCAACCCACCTGGAACGAAAAATCAAATTGCCAGATCAGCTCTAACGGTAATATTTCTATTTTACTTTATTTCTAACGGATATATTTTGTTGCAAGGTACACTCCAACGGATAGTTTTCTTCCAAAAATGGTTTGAAAGAAATCTATAAAAAGGGAAGACTATCATTCAAAAACAAGAACGGAAAAACAAAGAAGAAAAACGGAAATAGAGAAATCCCAATTCAAAAATCCGAAAAAGAGAGAGCCTGAATCTCAAGAGAAAAAACCTTCTAGCTCAAATCCACTCCACTCCAAAAAGCTCAAGAGGAATCCAAGGCATTCAAATCAAAGTTTTGGTGGATTTCCCAAATTGGAGAAAGAGGATCAGTTTCTTGCTTTTCAATCCTTCTCAACTGCTTCAACTGTGAAGAATCGGAGCTGAGGCTTGATTCAATCTAGCAAGGAGAAGAAGAAAAGAAGAAAAGCTCAAAAGCCAACCAACTACAAATCAGGCTTTTCTAAACCTTGTTCATTTACTTGATTATTTGCTCATTGAGGAGCTGTGTACTTGAAAAATAATATTTCTTTTGTTTGTGTCTAGTTCAATCTGGGGGATTGAACTAGTGGAGGTAGTCTTACCTCGGTACAAGCTTGGTATAGCTTGTGTTAGGGTTTTTGTGCTGGTGAGCCCGAAAACCGGCTGGGTTCGTTGTGATCCCGGGAAAACAACAAGTTTGAGTTGTGAGCTTGTAAAACAACTCGGCTGTAATCAAGGAAGATTATAGTGTGGACCCAAGTGAATCTTGGGAGTGGACGTAGGTGTTGGATACACCGAACCACTATAAAATCTTTGTGTTTGCCGTGTCTCTCTATCTCTATCTCTATCTTATTGATTGTATTTTGTTTTTGCATCTGCATTCACTTTCACTCACACTAAGCAAACAAATATTTCAAAAGGTTTAATTTTTTTTAAAGAACCCAATTCACCCCCCCTCTTGGTTGTCATCTGGGCCAACACGATTGGCTATGAGACTCGAAGGCTGTAGATCTGAACTCTCCATCTCCAATGCTCATGAAGTGATATGATGCAGCAGGGCTACGTCCCTGCTTGCTTTGTCCGTTGGTGGAAGATCTATCTCGGCCCGACATACTGAAAATACTAAAGATCCATGCAATATAATTACGAATAATGATTGAATATGTAAAAATTTAGCACTTATAAAAATAAATTAAAATTAAATAAACCTCTATGTTTAATCAGTGTCATTTATTTCGTCAAATGTTGAATACCGTTGGCCCGCTTGACCAAATGGTTGGAAGCCATTGGTACAAAGACTTAATCTTGCATTCCTTATATCTTCGGTGAAATCAGGATGATTGTCATTGAAATGCTTCCAAACTTTTGAATCTGATGGATGCCGCATTTCATCTTCTTTAGATTCATGTTTAGCATGCCATATCATATCAGCAGCTATAACTTCAGATCTGTATAATCTCTGCAGGCGTGGAGTAAGAGGAAAATAATACATCCTTTTATAAGGCATACTTTTCCTCCTACTTGTACTAGATTCCCCTTTATCGTTGGTGTACCTCGATTGCCCATAAATCTTACAACATCTCAGGTCTGAGTCTGTTGGGGAGATTGTTGAGAAAGTGTTGCCCCAATCATATTGATTTTGATGATTACCAAAAGCCATGAGTATATTAAAAGAAGTAATGAGTTTATTTACATAAGCAATGAATTTATTTAGAACAATCAATGAGTATGTTAAGTAAGACTTTAATCAATTTGAAAGTAACTTCAAGCTCCATATTTAAGCTTTCAAAAAGAAATTTTTATACTTCATATTTCAATCAATGAGTTTTTGGAACATTTCTTGAATTGATTCCTAATGACAATTTTATTGTATTCAAGTCAAAAAATTGATTTAAAATGAATCTGGAACGAATTTCAAGTCAATCAGAAAATTCTCTGATTTTTGATACGTTCCGGAGCCGACTCTAGAGTTTCAGAGTCGACTCCACTCAGTATACAGAGTTTCCTGATTTTCACGAGTCGACCCCTGTGATTTCAAGAGTCGACCCCCGATTCTATCGAGCCGACTCCATGACTGTGTGAGTCGACTCCGCTCAGACACTAGAGGAGTGTTTTTCTGAGCACTTCGCGAGTCGACCCCTAACTTTTCATGAGTCGACCCCGACTGTCAGGAGTCGACACCTTATTTTGATGAGTCGACCCTTTAACTTTCTGAACATTTCTATTTTTGGTATCGCGTCTTCGAGCCGACTCGCGGAAAGCAGAGTCGACTCCAACAAATCTGGTGTGATTTTTCTGAATGCCAACTCAGCTCCAACGGTAAGATTTTTCTTAAACGGCTATATTTCTTTGTTTCTAACGGCTATATTTTTGCAGAATCTATAAATAGAGAAGCCGTTTTCAAATCAAAGATAGACAAATAGAGAGATATACACATCAAGAGAAAAAGAGAGAAAAATCAAAAAAACAGAGCATCATTTGAAAAAATCCGAGATTCAAAATAGAGTGAAAGAAAAAGTGTGAAATCAAAGGAAGCTTCGTCTGTGCTCAAGTTCATCAATCCAAAAAGCTTCAGAAGAAAATCCAAGAGCTATTCAAGAGCAACTCAAGAGATTTTCAATATCCAAAGAAAGGAAGAAAAAGCTCAAATCAACTCCAACGTTCAGTCCGTGAAGAATCCGAGCTGAGGCCCGATTCTACACTTCAAAGGAGTTGAGGAAAAGAAGAAAAGAAGAAAAGCTCAAAAGCCAACCAACTACAAATCAGGCTTTTCTAAACTTTGTTCTTTTATTTGATTATCTGCTCATTGAGGAGCTGTGTACTTGAAAAACACTATTTCTATTATTTGTATCTAGTTCAATCTGGGGATTGAACTAGTGGAGGTAGTCTTACCTCGGTACAAGCTTGGTATAGCTTGTGTTAGGGTTTTTGTGCTGGTGAGCCCGGAAAACCAGCTGGGTTCGTTGTGATCCCGGGAAAACAACAAGTTTGAGTTGTGAGCTTGTAAAACAACTCGGCTGTAATCAAGGAAGATTATAGTGTGGACCCAAGTGAATCTTGGGAGTGGACGTAGGTGTTGGATACACCGAACCACTATAAAATCTTTGTGTTTGCCGTGTTCCATTGACTCTATCTCTATCTCTGTTTTATTCACTGCACTTTGTATTTACATTGCATTTGCTTTCATTCTTCTTAAGCAAACTATTTTAAAAGGCTAATTTTTAAAGAACCCAATTCACCCCCCCCCCTCTTGGGTTGTCATCTGGGCCAACAATTGGTATCAGAGCAAGTGCTCATTAGATTTTGATCACACGATCAAGAGCTAAAGATCCAAATGGCAACTCAAGTTGGATCATTTGCTGAAGGTCATTCTACGAATAGACCTCCTTTGTTTAATGGTTCAAATTATTCTTATTGGAAAGCAAGAATGAGGATATTCATTCAAGCTTCTGATTATGAATTATGGGGTGTTATAATTAATGGACCTAGTACACCCACACATGTTATTGATGGCACTATTGTTCCTAAGCCCGAAAGGGACTGGAATGATAATGATAGGAAGATGGCACAGCTTAACGCTAAAGCCATGAATGTCTTATATTGCTCTTTAGATGCTAATGAATTTAATAGAATCTCCACATGTAATTCCGCAAAGGAGATTTGGGATAGATTAGAGGTTACCCATGAGGGTACCAACCAAGTAAAAGAATCTAAAATTAATATTCTTGTTCATAAATATGAGTTGTTTAGCATGGAACAATCTGAAACCATTGCATGCATGTATACTAGATTTACAGATATTGTAAATGGTTTAAAAAGTCTTGGTAAGACATATACTAACTCAGAACTTGTTCGGAAAATTCTTAGGTCACTACCAAGATCATGGGAAGCAAAAATGACAGCAATCCAAGAAGCAAAGGACCTCAACACTCTACCCTTAGAGGAGCTTCTAGGATCACTTATGACCCATGAGCTGACAATGAAGCAGCATGTAGAGGAGGACACAAAGAAGAAGAAAGTGATTGCCCTCAAAGCTGCAAAAGAAGAAGAGAGCAGCATGATGATGATGATGATGATGAAGAGACTGCTCTCTTAGCTAAAAAGTTTAAAAGATTCATGAGGAGAAAGAAACCCTTCCACAAGAAGAAATTTGGAGCAAAGTGGGAAGGAGAAAAGGATAAGAACAAGGACAAGGACAAAGAAAAAGAGAAAGACCCCTTGACTTGCTATGAGTGTAATAAACCGGGGCACTTTAGGAATGAATGTCCTAAATTGAAGAAAGCCTACAAAAAGAAAAAGAAGGCTTATGTGGCGACTTGGAGTGATAGCGAAGAATCTTCTTCCGAAGAAGAAGAACAAAAGGAAGTCGCAAACGTATGTTTTATGGCGGACGACAACGATGAGGTAAGTTCCGATAACCCTTGCGATGAATTTGCATTTGATGAATTATTTGATGCTTTTAATGAACTTGTTGGCGATTTCAAGGTTTTGAAAAAGAAATACAAGTTTTTGAAAAATGAAAATTCAACTTTCATTAAAGAAAAGGAAGATCTTAATAATGAAGTTAAGAAACTTAAATCTGAAAATAAAATTTTGGTAAAAGAAAAAGAATTAATTTCCAATGAAAATGATAAACTAAGGAAAGAGGTTGAAAAACATAAGAACATAGTTGATAAGTTTACCTTAAGCTCAGCTAAATTGGACATGTTATTAAATAGTCAAAAAGCAGTTTTTGACAAAGCCGGATTAGGGTATAACACTTTAAGAAAACAAAAATCACTGAAAAATATTTTTGTGCGTGCTGGCCAAAGTAATTTTACATGCTTTAAATGTAATCAAAAAGGACATAAATCTTATGAATGTAAAATTCTAAAACCTAATAAAAACTTAAATATTAAAGGAAAGAAAATATGGGTTCCGAAAGGAACAATATTTGTTGCTACTAACCATGAAGGACCCAAGAAAGCTTGGGTACCTAAACATAAAGTTTGATTTCATTGCAGGAATGTCTTGTGGCCAAGAGATCAAAGAGAAAGTGGTATCTTGATAGTGGCTGCTCAAGACATATGACGGGTGACAAAGAAGAATTCATCACCCTTGAAGAAAAGAAAGGAGGAGTTGTTACATTTGGCGACAATGGCAAAGGCCAAATCTTGGGGTTTGGTAACATTCAAATAACTCCCTCCACATATATTGAAAATGTACTTTATGTTGATGGTTTAAAGCATAACTTAATTAGTATAAGCCAATTATGTGACAAAGGTTTTAAAGTATCATTTGAATCTTCTATATGCACAGTAGCTAATACCATTGATAATAGCATTGTTTTTATTGGAAATAGAAATGGCAATGTATACTTGATTGACTTAGACAATTTGTCTACTAATAATCATTGCTTAGTTGCTAATAATGCTAATATGAATGAGATTGGTTGGTTGTGGCATCGAAGATTAGGTCATGCAAGCACACACCTGATTTCAAAACTAATTAGAATGGATTTAGTAAAAGGTCTACCTAAAATAGATTTTGAAAATAACAAAATATGTGATGCATGTCAGTTTGGAAAACAAACGAGAAGTTCTTTTAAATCTAAAAATGTTGTTTCAACTTCTAGGCCATTAGAGCTACTTCACATGGACCTTTTTGGACCAACTAGAACCACAAGTCTAGGAGGAAAGAAATATGGTCTTGTGATTGTAGATGATTACTCTAGATTCACTTGGGTAATGTTTTTAGCTCACAAAGATGAGACTTTCTCGATATTCCTGAAATTCTTCAAGAAAGTCACAAATGAGAAAAACACTACCATAGTGTCTCTAAGAAGTGATCATGGAACTGAATTTGAAAATCATTTATTTGAAAGTTTTTGCAATGAAAATGGTATTAATCATAATTTTTCTGCACCAAGAACCCCTCAACAAAATGGAGTAGTTGAAAGGAAAAATAGGACTTAGAAGACATGGCCCGTACCATGCTATGTGAAAGTAAACTCCCGAAATACTTTTGGGCGGAAGCTATTAACACAGCATGTTACATCCTAAATAGAGCTTTAATAAGACCTATTTTAAAGAAAACACCTTATGAATTATGGCATGATAGAAAACCCAACATTAAATATTTTCATGCATTTGGTTGTAAATGTTTTGTTCACAATAATGGTAAAAATAATTTAGGCAAATTTGATGCTAAATCTGATGAAGGAATATTCTTAGGATATTCAATAACTAGTAAAGCATATAGAGTATTTAACAAGAAAACTTTAGTTGTTGAAGAATCCATTCATGTAGTTTTTGATGAATCTTTAGCAACTCGTTCCGAAAAATTTGATGATGAAGAAGATACAAACATAATTGAGAAAGATCTTGAAAAATTAAATATTGATGTATCTTCAGATCATGAGCAAGACGCTAAAGATAATGATTCACCTAAGGATGATGATACTAACACTAATCATAATGATATAGATCTTCCTAGGGATTGGAGATATGCTTATAGTCACCCTAAGGAATTGATTATAGGTGATCCATCTCAAGGAATAAGAACTAGATCATCTATGAGAAATATTAGTAATCATCTTGCATTTGTATCACAAATTGAACCTAAAACTATTGAAGAAGCTGAAAAAGATAATAATTGGATGTTAGCAATGCAAGAAGAATTAAATCAATTCACTAGAAATAATGTATGGACTTTAGTAGAAAGACCTAAAAATCATTCTGTTATAGGATCAAAATGGATATTTAGAAATAAACTAGATGAAAATGGCATAGTAATTAGAAAAAAGCTAGATTAGTTGCAAAAGGATATAATCAAGAAGAAGGTATTGATTTTGATGAAACCTTTGCACCAGTAGCTAGATTAGAAGCCATTAGACTATTACTTGCATTTGCATGTCACATGAATTTTAACTTATTTCAAATGGATGTAAAAAGTGCTTTTCTAAATGGATTTATAAATGAAGAAGTATATGTAGAACAACCACCAGGTTTTGAAGATCATGAATTTTCAAATCACGTTTTTAAATTGCACAAAGCTTTATATGGTTTGAAACAAGCACCTAGAGCTTGGTATGATAGATTAAGTAAATTCTTAATTGAAAATGATTTTATAAGAGGAAATGTTGATAAAACATTATTTTTGAAAAGAAAAGGTAAAGATTTATTAGTAGTTCAAATATATGTTGATGATATCATTTTTGGTGCTACTAACAATCTTCTATGTCAAGAATTGCTAAGTTGATGCAGGGTGAATTTGAAATGAGCATGATGGGAGAACTCAATTTCTTCCTTGGACTCCAAATCAAACAAAGCAAAGAGGGAATCTTTATCAACCAAACAAATACACAAGAGAAATTCTAAAGAAGTTTGGTATGGAATCAATCAAACCCCTCGGAACACCAATGAGTCCTTCATGCAAGCTGGACAAAGATGAAGAAGGTAAGAAGGTTGATCAAAAATATTATCGAGGTATAATCGGATCCCTACTTTACTTAACTGCAAGTAGACCAGACATAATGTTTGCTGTTTGCTTATGTGCTAGATTTCAGTCTGAACCTAAAGAATCACATTTAATTGCTGTTAAAAGAATACTAAGATACTTAAGTGGAACAAAAAATGTAGGTTTATGGTATTCTAGAGACTCAACATTGAACTTAATTGCATATACTGATTCTGATTATGCTGGATGTAAGTTAGATAGAAAAAGCACAAGTGGTGCATGCCAATTCTTAGGAAGTAACTTAATCTCATGGTTTAGCAAAAAGCAAAATTCAGTTGCATTATCAACTACTGAAGCTGAATATGTTGCGGCTGGAAGTTGCTGTGCTCAAATCCTATGGATTAAGCGACAACTTGAAGACTATGGTATCACACTTGATAAAACACCTATAAAATGTGATAACACAAGTGCAATTAATCTAACAAAAAATCCAATTCAACATTCTAGAACAAACACATAGAAATTAGATATCATTTTATAAGAGAACATGTTGCCAATAATGAAATTTGTCTTGATTATGTAATACTGAAGATCAATTAGCTGATATATTTACAAAACCCTTGAGTGAAGAAAGATTCTGTTATCTTAGAGGAGAGTTAGGGATTTGTGATCCATTAGAATGAATTTGAAACCCCTAAGGAAATTTTATCTAAAATTCTTTCAAATCCTTGATCTTTAAGGAAATCTTATCTAGAATTCATATCTAATTGATCTATTAAAATCCAATGATTATTTTATCAATTTTTATGATCAATATCCGGACACATTTCAGATTATCTGAAACTTTATGTTTTTTGCTCTGAAATGGTCTCGGAGCCGACTCGGTGAGTATCGGAGTCGACTCCATGTTTCTACTGAAACTCTAGAGTCGACCCCTTCTCTGCGCGAGTCGACTCCACTTCGGGATAGTTTTCTGTGACTACCCGGAGTCGACCCCTCGCTTTGCGGGAGCCGACTCGAAGTGGTCCCAGGTCGATTTATCTAGGGCAGAGTCGACTCGCCGCTCATTTCTATCGTCTCGAATCCTTCAAATACTCTCTCCAAAATTTTTCCTGACCTTCCAAATCCTCAGAAATCCCTGATTAACCCTTCCAATAGATCAAATGGCCCCTAAAACCGTGGATCTAACCTTGGTGCGGCCGGAGTAAAAGGAAGAAGGCGGTGAGGAAGACCGTGAGGCGTCCCGCTCGTGAACCTTCACCGAGCTTGGATTCAACCTCATCTTCTTCGACTCCTAGTGCTTCTCCCTCTACGGCTCCATCACAGGTAGATCGACTTGCCGATAGAGTGATAACAACCGGGAGGAAAGTCGATTTTGAATTATTTGAGGCCGAAGGATTTCTTGTGGGGAGGCAGTTGATTGAGATGGGTTGGGAGAAGATTTGTTCTTTAGATTGTCCTACCTACCCAGCCCTAGTCAAGGAATTTTATAAGAATCTATCTAGAGGAGACAATGGACTTGTAAGCTTCATTAGAGGAAATAGAATTTCAGTGACAGTGGATTTGCTTTCAAGGTTGTTGGATCTTCCAGTGTCGGGTACATCTACTTTTTCTTCTGAAGATAGAAGCCCAGCTCTATCTAGACTGCTTAACAGGGAGATTGTTGGTTTTGAAGAGGTCTTTGCTAATCAATTGTCCTTAGAATTGAGACTTCTCCACAATATTTGTAGTAGAATCCTATTCCCCAAGATTGGGAGATTTGACTATGTTTCGAAAGAGATATATTTGTAATGGATGCAATTGTAACTGGTAAACCCATTAATCTTCCAAGCATGATATTATGGTACATTGCCGATTGTGGAAGCAAGAGAAAATCCAGTTTACCCTACGGCATGATTCTTACTAAAATATTTCAAAGCCAAGGGATTATCATATCAGATAGTGAGCCAATGAGGAACTTAAGACATACCGATTCTATAGTTTGGCCACTATACATAGAATGGGTTTTGTGAAAAGAATGGCAGATGGGAAAGGAAAGGTTGATGGAAGATAGAGCCGGACATTGAGGCACCGGACCGTCAGTCAGACATTCTTCGCCTGTACCTCCGAGCTCTCCTGTTCCTGCTCCAGTCCCTTCCCCTGCTCCGTTGGTTGATCAGACATCATCTTCATCTGTCGGTTTCTCAGAACTTCAGTTAAGGCAGCTTAAAGGTCTTCTTGATGATCAGGCAGATAAATTGAAATCAGAGTTTGAAAACAAATTTATGAATCTCAAAGAAACTCTTTACTCTTTAGATGATCGGATCACCAAGATTGAGTCAACCCTTAGCACTTCATCTGAGTCTTTAAGTGGAGACCTAAAGAATATCTTTGAAGAACTTAAAGACATCTGTGGAGATGGTGAAACCTATGCAAAATGCAATGCTGAACTCCAAGACAAAATATTGACTGCTTGCACTTTTGTAGATGAAAGACTGAAGGATTATGTTAAGATTCAAACAGATGGAATGAAAAATATTATAGATCACTTAACTAGGATTGTAAGGACTCACTTTTGATGTATTAGATGCTTAGTCTTTACAATGTAATGAAGTTCACTTTATGTTTTACATTTTGATACATTGATGTAATGAAAATCTAGTTATTTTGAATGCTCAATGTAATCTGAGTTTAATGTACTTCTCTATTATCAATGAATCTCAGATTTTGTTAAAACATATCTTGAATGAATGAATGATTATGTTTGATGCATCTCTACCTTTTTGTTGATAACAAAAAAGGGGGAGAGTTTTATAACTATATATGCATGGGGGAGAAATTAATTAATCGAATGATATTAAAATGATTGAATGAATGAGATAAATAATTGAATGAATGGGATATTTATTGAGTTTCATAGGGGGAGCTACCTCATTCAGGGGGAGCCTAAGCCTAACTATGAAAATAAAATAAATTCTTTAATCAATCATGCATATACTCAATGTTTTTGTCATCATCAAAAAGGGGGAGATTGTTGGGGAGATTGTTGAGAAATTGTTGCCCCAATCTTATTGATTTTGATGATTACCAAAAGCCATGAGTATATTAAAAGATGCAATGAGTTTATTTACATAAGCAATGAATTTATTTAGAACAATCAATGAGTATGTTAAGTATGACTTTAATCAATTTGAAAGTAACTTCAAGCTCCATGTTTAAGCTTTCAAAAAGAAATTTTTATACTTCATATTTCAATCAATGAGTTTTTGGAACATTTCTTGAATTGATTCCTAATGACAATTTTATTGTATTCAAGTCAAAAAATTGATTTAAAATGAATCTGGAACGAATTTCAAGTCAATCAGAAAATTCTCTGATTTTTGATACGTTCCGGAGCCGACTCTAGAGTTTCAGAGTCGACTCCACTCAGTATACAGAGATTCCTGATTTTCACGAGTCGACCCCTGTGATTTCAAGAGTCGACCCCCGACTTGACTGTGTGAGTCGACTCCGCTCAGACACCAGAGGAGTGTTTTTCTGAGCACTTCGCGAGTCGACCCCTAACTTTTCATGAGTCGACCCCCGACTGTCAGGAGTCGACACCTTATTTTCGATGAGTCGACCCTTTAACTTTCTGAATATTTCTATTTTTGGTATCGCGTCTTCGAGCCGACTCGCGGAAAGCAGGAGTCGACTCCAACAAATCTGGGGTGATTTTTCTGAATGCCAACTCAGCGCCAACGGTAAGATTTTTCTTAACGGCTATATTTCTTTGTTTCTAACGGCTATATTTTTGCAGAATCTATAAATAGAGAAGCCGTTTTCAAATCAAAGATATACAAATAGAGAGATATACACATCAAGAGAAAAAAGAAAAAAAGAAAAACAGAGCATCATTTGAAAAAATCCGAGATTCAAAATAGAGTGAAAGAAAAAGTGTGAAATCAAAGGAAGCTTCGTCTGTGCTCAAGTTCAACAATCCAAAAAGCTTCAGAAGAAAATCCAAGAGCTATTCAAGAGCAACTCAAGAGATTTTCAATTCAAAGAAAGGAAGAAAAAGCTCAAATCAACTCCAACGTTCAGTCCGTGAAGAATCCGAGCTGAGGCCCGATTCTACACTTCAAAGGAGTTGAGGAAAAGAAGAAAAGAAGAAAAGCTCAAAAGCCAACCAACTACAAATCAGGCTTTTCTAAACTTTGTTCTTTTATTTGATTATCTGCTCATTGAGGAGCTGTGTACTTGAAAAACACTATTTCTATTATTTGTATCTAGTTCAATCTGGGGGATTGAACTAGTGGAGGTAGTCTTACCTCGGTACAAGCTTGGTATAGCTTGTGTTAGGGTTTTTGTGCTGGTGAGCCCGAAAACCAGCTGGGTTCGTTGTGATCCCGGGAAAACAACAAGTTTGAGTTGTGAGCTTGTAAAACAACTCGGCTGTAATCAAGGAAGATTATAGTGTGGACCCAAGTGAATCTTGGGAGTGGACGTAGGTGTTGGATACACCGAACCACTATAAAATCTTTGTGTTTGCCGTGGTTCCATTGACTCTATCTCTATCTCTGTTTTATTCACTGCACTTTGTATTTACATTGCATTTGCTTTCATTCTTCTTAAGCAAACTATTTTAAAAGGCTAATTTTTAAAGAACCCAATTTCCCCCCCCCCCCCTCTTGGGTTGTCATCTGGGCCAACAGAGTCTTTATCCCAATATATCATACAATTGTTCAAGCAACAATCGATCTTATTAACTGGGAGCCCAAGGCCACCCAACAACTTCTTCATTGAGTAAAAACTGTCTGCTACAATATTATCATTTGGCAAAACCTCCTTCATTAATCCAGCTATAACATTGAATGCCTTTCTGATAATCGATGTTCTGCCTTAATATTCAACAACCGAGCAGCCATAGACAATTGGGAATGACTCTCACAACCAGGATACAATTCTTGATTTATAGCACGCAGCATAACATAAAATTATTATGCATCTGGATTTGGTTCTTCCACAAATGTATTCTGATTGAATTCATTACCCGATGCATTCATCACCATTTCTTCATATCTGTTTAAATTCACACATGGTTCATCAACGGGAATTGAAACTTGTTGGCTTGTGACAGCTGTACCCATTTCTTCTGTTTCACCATGACAGTACCAAACATCGTAATCTGAAACAAAACCCTTTTTAGACAAATGCACCTTCATAGTTTCAACATCCTTGTAGGCTTTATTCTGATACCTGTATAAGTTGCAGGGGCACCTAATCCTAAGTCCATCCATCCATTCAGGTTGGCTACATGCAAATCCAATAAATTCTTTCAATTCATTCAAAAAATCTGGATTAAGCAAGTTATCTTTTAATCTTGCATACATTCACAAGCGAGGCCCACTCATTTTTGGCCAACTTATACAATTTTTTGGTAAACCATTAAAGAAAACCATAACATAAAACTATATTAGTATTAATAATTATATAACTAAATTATTTACTTTACACATCTAAGGTAAATAATAACTATTTAAATAATTTATAACAATAAAATAATTTTATTTTTAATGATTGCAACCAATTAATTAGGCCAGGCCCTGCTAAGGTCCCTTCCCTGCAAGGTCGTGCCACGTGAAGTTCGTGAGACTTCATAAGTATGCAAGGGTCCTAAATTAATTCTACATTTACTTCATATCTAAAAGGTAAGGCCCTATCCCATTCAAGATTATTTTCTGTGATATGTTATTATGCTATTAATTATCATCGTTTACGTTAAAATTTTAGCAGCATTTTCCCATATGTTCTCCTAAATGTGTGACATATATTGGCACTAAAAGAACGTATAAGGAAATATAAACCGCAATCTCAACCGACGATAACTAATAGCAGACTAGCATATCGCAAAAAATAATCTCAAACTGTCCACTAAGACAATTTGAGAATTTGTAAGACTAAGTCTTGCAAATTTTCAAACGGGTTTAAAGGTTTTAGTGCTGCGAGAAATAATATTCAATTCCAAAAACAATCGAACTTATGTTGTGAAAAAGTTTTTTTCACTATTATACATATTTTGATTGTGGTCTATAGCCACTAACTTGTAAAATGATATTATGTCAAAGATAATAACCTTAATCCAATATTTATACATAGTATTATCTAATAATACTATGGTTTCAATATTGGACAAGCTGAACCAAAAATTTTCATAACACATCAACCGTGGCACATCTATTAAAGTCATACATAATCTCATTACCAAAATAATATATCCCAATATATCATGTTCTTATAACTTAAATCAAAGTCAAAGTCACAACCATTTCATAATAAAAATAAGATGCAACAATATATGTAAGATGTTCACCAGTAAACTACCATGCATAGTTTAATATGCTGACAAATTCAACCATAATTATATAAAAATCACTAATCAATCATGATTAATTAATTTAATACAAAAGTACTAATTAATCATTCAGTAATTTATTTAATTAATTTACTATCAGAATCATTAATTAGCAAATATTACAATGATGTTATATTGCAATAATTATTTATTAGAATACCATAATTTATATTATATTATAATATTATAAACTAATATATGTTAATATATATTATAAAAAACATTATTAATATTATAACATAATATAATTATTATATAATAATTATATTATTATTATTACATAATAAAATTTTTTTGGGCATGTGGTTGGATTTTTTTTTTGCCCGTGGCTTGGCCATGGGTTGTGGCTAGGCCGCGGTCGGGCGCCAAGCCGCAGTCGCAGCCGGCCGCGGAGAGGGGTAGGGCGAGGAGGGGCTGGATGGTTGGATTTTTTTTTTTTGCCCGCCACAGGGTGTGGCCAGGCCACGGTCGAGCGCCAGGCCAAGGCCGCAGCTGACCATGGAGAGGGGTAGGGGGGGGGGGGGGGGGGGGAGGGGGGGGGAATTTTTTGGCCATGGCCGGCGATAGGGTGAGGGCGGGAGGGGGCTGGGGGGTAAGTTAAATATTTTTTTTTGGCCTTGTTGTGGCCGGCGAGGACGACCACGGCCACTGTCTTGGCCGGCGACGAGAGGGGGAGGGTGGGAGGGGGGGGGGGGGGGGGGGGGGTAAGTTAAGTTAGTTTTTTTTGTTGGCCTTGCCGTGGCCAGGCCATGGCTGGCAGGCAGCCAGCCATGGCCACTGCCACGGCCGTGGCCAGCAACGGGAGGGGGAGGGTGGGAGGGGGCTGGGGGGGGAGTTAAATTATTTTTTTTGGCCTTGCCGTGGCCTGGCCACCGTGGTCAAGCCATGTCGAGCGTGGCCGTGGCCGGCGATGGGATGGGGGGAGGTATGTTTTTATTTTTTTGGCCTTGCCGTGGCCTGGCCACGGTGGCCAGGCCATGGCCGGCTGTGGCCATGGCCGGTGAGCTCAGGCATGGCCCCGGTGGCCAGGCCACGGCCGGCTGTGGCCATGGCCGGCGAGCTTGGGCATGGCCCTGGCCAGGGCGAGTGCGGGCACGGCCCCAGCCGTGGCTAGCGAGACGGGAGGGGAGGGGAAGGGGGGTTGTACCTAAAAATTGGGGTCACCGGAGTGGAGGGTGGGTGCCGGTGGGACGCCGGAGTGCCGCCGGAGGTGGGGAAGAGGGAGGAGGAGAAAGAGGGAGGGAGAGTGCCGTCGGGTAGGAGAGAAACGAAGGGAGTTAGGGCTTGGAGGGGGGTTTATATATGAGGATTAGTGATGCACTTTTGGATCGCTAATCCGTCGCTAATTAGCGACGCAATTTTTTAGGGTCACTGGAGAGGAGGGTGGGTGCCGGTGGGACGCCGGAGTGCCGCCGGAGGTGGGGAAGAGGGAGGAGAAAGAGGGAGGGAGAGCGCCACCTGTAGGAGAGAAACCAAGGGAGTTAGGGCTTGAAGGGGGGTTTATATATAAGGATTAGTGATGAATTTATGCATCGCTATCCATCGCTAATTAGCGACGCAAGAAATGCATCGCTAATTGCGTCACTAATTTGGCGCCTTAACTCGGCTTGGCAGGAATTTAGTGACACAGAATTGAGTCGCTAAATAGCGATGCATGAATATGCGTCGCTAAAGGCATCACTATTTAGTGATGCATAGGCTGCGTCGTTAAATAGCGACGCAATTATGCATCGCTAAATATTAATATTTTATAATATTAATTTTATTTAGTAATTATTATAGTGCATTATATTTAATATTATATAGTGATAATTTTATATATTGATATATTGTAATCTATGCCGCTCGTTTCGCTGGAGCCCTGGGGTGACGTGGGTGACCACGATATTATTTGTCCGCTTCCTTCGAGAACCTCCCATGGGCGGCGCTGCTATCCCTTTCTCCCCTTCGACTCTTATCGTGGGTTACCTCCCTAATGGCCGATCGGAGGGTCGGGCTCGGCCTTGTGCCGCTCCCGTCTTTCTCCTAAATCAGGAGATGGGTAGGGGCCTACCATGATCGATGGTGACGGGTGACCGAGAATTACGGTTCGATTCTGGAGAGGGAGCCTGAGAAATGGCTACCACATTTAAGTAAGGCAGCAGGCGCCAAATTACCAATCCTGACACGTGGAGGTAGTAATAATAAATAACAATACCAGCCGGCTGTTCGAGTCCGGTAATTAGATTGACTACAATCTAGTACAATCTCAATCCCTTAACAAGCGGATCCATTATAGGGCAAGTCTGGTGCCAGCAGTCGAGGTAATTCTAGCTCCAATAGCGTATATTTAAGTTGTTGCAGTTAAAAAGCTCGTAATTGTACATTGGGTTGGGTTGGCGGTCCGCCCCATGGAACGTGTGCATCGGCGGCACCATAGTGTGCCCGGATGGCTGACTACAAGGTCCTATCCGGGACTGACCCTACCTTCAGTCCGATCCATGCCTTTGTGCGAGAATGCAGCCTAAACCCTAAATGCCCTAAACCAATGATAACCCTAATTAAAATCCAAAACCCTAAAACCTAAAACCTTAATCCTAAAATCCTAAACTCTAAAACCCTAAACCCCTTATTAAACTTTAAAACCCTAAACCATATTTAGCGACGCATTAAAATGTGATAACCCCTAATTAAAACCCAAAACCCTAAAACCTAAAACCCTAATTAAACTCTAAAACCCTAAACCATATTTAGCAATGCATTAAAATGTGTCGCTATTTAGCGACGTAATAATAGCGATGCATTTAGCAACGCAATAATGCGTCGCTAAATAGCGATGCATTTGAATAAACGCATTATTGCGTTGCTAAATAGCGATGCAATTTTGCATCACTAAATAACGATGTATTTGAATGCATCGCAATTTAGCAACACATTATTGCTATGCTAAATATTAATATTTTATAATATTAATTTTATTTATTAATTATTATAGTGTATTATATTTAATATTATATAGTGATAATTTTATATATTGATATATTATAATCTATGCCGCTCGTTTTGCTGGAGCCCGGGTGACGTGGGTGACCACGATGTTACATGTCCGTTTCCTTCGGAATCTTTCCATGGGCGGCGCTGCTACCCCTTTCTTCCATCCGCTGTCCTCGGTGGCGCTTCGATCTCTTATCGCAGGTTACCTCCCTAGTGGCCAATCGGGGGGTCGGGCTCAATCTTGTGTGCTCCCATCTTATTGCAGTTAAAAAGCTCGTAGTTGTACATTGGGCTGGGTTGGCCGGTCCGCCCCATGGAATGGTGTGCAGCGGTGCCACGGTGTGCTCGAATGGCCAACTACAAGGTCCTATACGGGGCTGACGCTGCCTTTAGTCCGATCCATGCCTTTATACCGAGAATGCAGCCTAAACCCTAAATGACCTAAACCAATAATAACCCCTAATTAAAACCCAAAACCTAAAACCTAAAACCCTAATCCCAAAATCCTAAACTCTAAAACACTAAACCCCTAATTAAACTCTAAAACCCTAAACCATATTTAGCGATGCATTAAAATGCGTCACTATTTAGTGATGCAAAATTCTGTCACTATTTAGCAACGCAGTAATGCGACGCTATTTAGCAACGCATTATTGGGTTGCTAAATAGCGATGCAATTTTGTGTCACTAAATAGCACGCATTTTAATGTGTCGCTATTTAGCAACTCATTAGCGACGTATTAAATTGTGTCGCAATTTAGCGACGCATTTGAATGCGTCGCTAAATGTGTCGCTATTTAGCAACGAAAATTTTTGAAGTCGCTAAATTCATCGCTATTTAGCGACTGATTTTATGCGTCGCTAAATTGCTTCGCAGATTTTGTGGGTCGCAATTGTGTCACAATTCTGTCGTTATTTTGCGATGAATATTTGCGTCGCTAAGTTACATCCCTATTTCATAAATTTCTTATAGTGCATCAAAGTAGGTATTTTAAATTTTCAAAAGATATATGATTATCACTTAATTAATTAGTGGATGAATATTTTGAGAATTATCTCTAAGAGATTGAGATATATCTGCAAGTGATTAACAAATAAAATAAAGTAAAAATAGGACCATCACTAACGGGATACTATATTCTTCCACTTGGTCCATATATTTTATTTTAATTCACAGTTCTCAATATTGAACAAGAAACTAAATACATGAATCATGGCGATAGATCCTCTATATTTTATGTATTACAATGCATTTTATTTCTTTACCACTATTCCAAATATGACAATATAACATAATGAATAAACCCTATGTTTATTCTGAGTCTAAAAAAAAATTTTATCATTTCTCGAAAGTCAAATAATATGTATATCCAAATGAGAAATAAATAAATAAATAAAATAAGAGTTTTTTTGTACAAGTAGTTACCCATGCAACTAAATTATATCATGGGACTAACTTATTCGTACCACATAATCCTTAAAATTCTTAATTGGCATGCCTTTAGTCAAAGGATCAGGTATCATCAATTCAGTGCTAACATGTTCTATGATCACTTTGTTTTCTTTAACACGTTCTCTTATAGCAAATGCTTAATGTTGATGTATTTACTTCGACTACCACTCTTATAGTTTTTAGCCAAAAATACAGAAGCTAAATTATCATAGTACAATTTAATTGGCCTAGCAATTGAATCAATAATTCTAAGCCCTGAGATGAAACTCTTCAACCATACACCATGCGATGTAGCCTCAAAACAAGCAATAGACTCTACTTTCATAGTAGAGATAGCAGCCAAGTATGGTATGCACCTCATAATCTTTTTAGCAGCTCTCGAGTGGTCTAAACTGGATTACTCTAATATCTTCCCAACATTCCTATTGCAAATGCAATGTCAGGTCTTGTGCAAACCTGAGTATACATTAGGCTTTCAACAGCTGAAGCATATGGAATGTTGTGCAACTGTTTTCGTTCAAGTTCATTTTTAGGGCGCTGGTTTAAAGTGAACTTGTCACCCTTTATTACGATGCAACACTTGGTGAACAATCTTTCATTTAAAATCTCTTCAAGACTTTATTGATATAAGTTTCTTGAGACAATCCTAAACCCTATGGACCTTAATGCCAATGACATAAGATGCCTTACTCATATCTTTCATATCAAAATTCTTGAAGAGAAATGTTTCACCTCATGTAGCAACCCTTTATCATTGGTTGCAAGTAGAATATCATCCACATATAGGACTAAGAAACAAATTTTGCTTCCACTAACTTTCTGGTATATATATTGATCAATGATGTTCTCTTCAAAACCAAAGGAAGAGATCATATCATGAAATTTTAAATACCACTGACGTGAGGCTTGTTTCAATCCATATATGGATTTCTTAAGCTTGCAAACTAAATGCTCACTATCACTAGAGAAAAATCCTTCAAGCTATTTCATATAAACCTCTTCCTATAGATCTCTATTAAGTAATGCAGTTTTCACATCCATTTGATGTAACTCAAAATCAAAATGAGCTACCAATGGCCATAATTATACGAAAAGAATATTTCTTGGATACAGGAGAAAATATCTCCGTGTAGTCGATTTCTTCCTTCTGAGTGAACCCTTTGGCAACGAGTCTTGCTTTATATCTCTCATTGTTGCCTTGTGAGTCTTTTTTATTTTAAAGATTCATTTACATTCAGTAGCTTTTACACCATCAGACAACTCAACAAGATCCCAGACTCGATTAGATGCCATAGATTCCATTTCATCCTTCATGGTATTGTACCACAAGTTTGATTCCTTAGAACTCATGGCTTGTGAAAATATTTCAAGACCATTTTGGCTTCAATGTTATAGTCAAATTCCTGTAGATACACAATATAATTACTAGGAATTGTTGATTTTTTATTCTAATTGATCTTCTTAATATTGTGTCAATGACCTCTTGAGGAGTATCTTGCACAACTGATTATTGTTGAACAATAAGATCTTCTAGATTATTAGCAGCAACTTGTGAAATTTTAATGACCGGTTGTTTAGCACTTATTTGAGCTTGAGGGGTGCTATGAATGATAACTAATCTTTTACTAAAAGAGAAAGTTGGAATATCTGAATATTCTTTCTTAGAAGAAGCTAAATACTGAGATTAATCACTCCCACTGATCAAGTCATTCTCAAGAAATTCTGCATTTCTTGATTCCATAATCCTAGTGCTGTGAGATGAATAATAAAATCTATAACCTTAAACTTTTCAGCATAGTCCTTGGGTCTAATTTCCTTTCTTATAGATTATAAACTCTTACTTTAGATGGGCATCCCCAAATATGTATATATTGCAAACTTGGTTTCCAACCTTTAAATAACTCAAATGGTATTTTGAAAACTGCCTTGGTTGGAACTCGGTTTAATATATACATGATAGTTTTAAGAAATTCAGTCCATAAGGTTTTAGGTAGCTTGGATCTGCCAATCATGCTCCTCACCATGTCCAATAATGTTCAGTTTCTTCTTTCAGCTACACCATTTTGGTCTGGAGACCCCAGCATGGGGTATTGTACAACAATTCCATTTTTTTTAGAAACCGAGTAACTGAATCAGGTGCTTGTCCATCCTTAGTGTATATGTCATAATATTCTCCATCTCTATCTGACCTTACGATCTTAATTTGCTTGTCGCATTGTTTCTCTACTTCTGCCTTGAACACCTTCAAGGCACCTAATGTTTTGTTCTTGTTATGAAGCAAGTAGAGATACATATATTATGAATAGTCATCAATAAATGAGATGAAGTATCTCTTACCATACTAGTCCATATCTGGACTACAGATATATGTATGTATGATCTCCAATATTTCTGAACTCCTTTTGGCATCTTACTTGGACTTGTTGTTTGCTTTCCCTTTATGCAATCAACACAAGTGCCAAAATCAATAAAATCTAGAGTATCAAGTACTCTATCTTTTGCTAATATTTTAATTCTCTTAATAGAGATGTGACCTAATCTTTGATGCCACAAAATAGAGAAATTCTCATTTACAACACATTTTTTCATACCAGTTTGGGCATGCATCACATTATAAGATGTATTATTTTTCAAATTGATTTGGAAAAGATTGTCAGACAATATACCATTCCCAATAAGCTTAGATTTATAAAATAAATTGATAGAGCTTTTATTAAAATTAAAAGAATATTCTGAGAGTACAAGTCTTGACACTGAAATTAAATTTCTAGAGAAACTGGAATAAAAGGTCTTTTCCAAATCTAAAACAAAACCAGAATCTAAAACAAGTCTACATGTCCTAATCGCTTCCACATGTGAACCTATCTTGTTTTTGAATAGATGCTTTGTTCACTTTCCAATGGCTTTCTTTGATTTAGAAAATCCTGTAAGGTATTTAAAACATGGATTGTAGAACCAGAATCAATCCACTATGTGTTATGATAAATAATCATATTGGATTCAGAATTAGAGGTAGGCACTAGACCGTGCCACCCATGGCACGGCACAGCCCCGTAAATCATGCGTGCGGATACAAAAAAATTTTTGTTGGCCCATCACGCACGGCCCATGACGGCCTGGACCAGCCCGCCGTGCCCAGCAGGCACGGCCTACCTAGGCTGGGCCGTGCACGGCTCAAATAAAAAAAATTTATAAAAAATTATTTTTTTTGATAAATTAAAAAATTATGAATAAAAAATTTTATTAATATAAAGCCACCTTAATGGTGGGGGGTTTGGCATAGACCCCTACCAGCTATTAATTTAAAATCAAAATGGTATATAAAGGAGGGGGGCTAGGCCTGACCTCCAGAACATAATACAATAAGTAAGAAGAAAAAAATAAAAAGAAAAAAATAAAGATGACTTACTTTTAGTTTTTAACAATTTAAAAAATAAAAATATATAATTATAAAAGTAGAAATGACTCACTCATCACTCATCAGTCACAGTAGTATTTATGTCATCATCATCTTCGTTAGTTAAGTCATGTCCACCTTTATCTTGAAGACTTGCCTCAGCATCCAACCAGTCTTTGAAGCAGATAAGCATCTCAACTGTTTCGCCAGTCATCCTACTTCTCTTTTCATCCAAAATACGTCGACCTGCACTGAAAGCGAATTCCGATACTACTGTGGACATCGGCACAGCTAAAATATCTCATGCAATGGCAGACATAACAGGATATTAATTTCTAACACTCTTCCACCAAGCAATATATCTAGACTTTTTATTTGATCTTCATCATATGCAGAATGAAGATCGTTTCCTAAATAAAATTCCAATTCATTACTTAAAGATGAAGAAGATGAAGAAGATGAAGCATGTGCGTGTCTTCTAATAAATAAAAAATAGATGATGAATGAGATCTAGAAGAAGAAGCAGAGCTTTGAGCAGGTATTCTAGATCCATAAATTTTATCATTATATAAATCATAAATATCATTAAGAAGTCATGTTACCTCATCTTTAGCAGGTTCAGGATTTTGATTCATGTTTTCATAATATTGATCAATTAAAAAAATTACACCATTTAATTTAACTCTAGGATCAAAAACAGCAGTTAAGTTATGCAATGGACATATCCTATTCCAATATTCATTCCATTTAGTTTCCATATTATGTATAATAGGCATTAAAACTTCATGATATCTATATTCTTTAAATTTTTCACTAATTACATATGCTTTTTGTAAAAATGAACAAGAAGTTGGACAATAAATACCTGAAAGAACATTTATAGCATCATAAAAAGAACCAAAAAATCTTCTAAAATTTTACCTTGATTCCAATCAGCTTCAGTCAATGTAAATTCTAATCCACGCTCATTAATATAAGCACTTAATAAGTTCTTATATGGATATGCATCATATCATGGCATAGGTACTATTCCAACGAGTTATTACATCAAGTTTAAATTTTTTAAAACGTTTACCATGATCTACACATAATTGTTTAAATTCTTGAAGTCTTGACCTTGAAGCATGAATAAAAGAAACTGCATTTCTAATTTTTAAAATAACCTCTTGAATTATGTTCATGCCAGATTGAGCAGAAAGATTTAATATATAACATGCACATCTAATATGAAATAATTGTCAATCTAAAATGGGATGCAAAGAGTCATTTAATAATGCAACAGCAGAATTATTATTAGATGCATTATCAAAAGTAATTGATATTATTTTATTATTAATATTAATGAGCATGCGGTTTGATAAATAATATTTAAAAATTATTGTCCTGAATGTGGAAAATCAAAAGTACAAAAGCAATAATTTTTTTATTTATTGCCAATCATTATCAATATAATGAGCAGTAACAACAATAAAACAATTACTACAACCAAATATCAGAACTTAAAGAAATTCTAGCATTTAAATTTGAGAGGCTTTCCGTTAAACTTTGTTTCATTGCTAAAAAATTTGTCATAGCCACTCTTCTAAAGGTACGACTACTAGTTCTTTTATAAGCAGGTTGTAGGCCTAATTGAACATATCTTTCAAAATTATAAGATTCAGATAAACTAAAAGGTAATTCATCTTGAACTATCCATCTTACCATTAATTTTTTTTGATTTTGTGGTTATATGCAAAATTGCCTATAAGTGATCCCTCTTGTATATTAAGGAGTCCTTGCTGACGGGAATCATGCATCCTATGACTCTCTTGATGTCTTCTTAGATGCCTTGTTCTTCAGTACTAGAACAACCGTAAAGTTTTGCACATTTTTACATTTTGTTTTATAGATTCCATCAACCATAATTCTATCGAAATCAATCCAAACATTACTAGTCCTCTTACGAGAAGAGGTTTGACAACACTAGCTCTAGATGAAACTTGGAGTTGGGGTCCTTGGGGATTAGTTTCCTCACCCTCAGAAAAAGCATGCATGTTAAAATTACTTTCGTTAAAAGATGTCATATCTAAAATTTTTAATTAATAAATGTAAAAAAATAAAAACTAACCCACAAAAAGGAATTGAGAAAAGATCAGAGGTGGAGGCGTGGAGCCAAGATTTGTGAGCTTCTTCTTGCGCTCTCGTCTCTCAACAAGAATTGACCTTGTAGCACTTGACTACTTGCTTGAGCACTTGCCACTTGTAAGAACACTTGCAAACTAAAAATTAAAATGCTAATTTACTAGAGCACTTGCTGGAAGAGAGAAATAGTAGTAATAGAGGAGTTGGTTTGGTGTGGTAAGAATAAGGGAGAGTTCATCTATTTATAGAATTCCAATTTTTTTTTCAAAACTACCCTTTAATATAGTTGTTATATGACTGTCGGGAGGGATAAAATGGTCTAAACCCTCCCAACAGCCTTTAACGGCTATATAGCCGTTAAAAACGGCTGGGCCATTGGCCCAGCTAGTGCCTAGGCACCAGCAGGTGCCTAGGCACCGGCACGGCCTAGGCACCAGTGGTGCCTAGGCACCAGCGCCTAGGCTGGTGCCTAGGCACTAGGCGATCGTGCCATGGCACGGCCCCCAGCATGACCCATCACGGGTCGTGCCAAATTTAAATTTTTTTTTTCTGTGTCGTACCTGGCATGGCCCATTTATTAATGGACCGTGCCAAGCACGACACCGCAATTCTTAAAGCACGGTGGGCCTAGGCCATGCCGTGCCAGGCATGACCCAGTGCCCACCTCTATTCATAATATACAAATAAGGTTAGCGTACCTTTCTTGTCAAGCCAAGCCTTGAATTTGAGGCAATCCTTCTTTATATGCCCTTTCTTCTTGCAAAAGAAGCACTTGGATTCCTTCTTATCTTCTATATGAATGGGTTCTTTACCCTTTCTTTTGCGTTTGGCTTTAGCAGCTTTAGTCTTTCTCTAAGTAGCTAAATGTGCACTTTCTTTCATTTTCAGAATCAACCTCCCTTCTCTTGAACACACATGGTCAGAAGTTCATTAATTGACCATTTATCCTTATGTGTGTTGTAAGACATTTTGAAGGGACTATACTACTATTGGAGTGAATTTAGAATAAAGTGCACTAAGAAAGATTCTAACATTCAACCTTAGGGATTTTAGCATAGTTATCAAAACCAGACCGGACCGATCAGTTCAACCGGTTGAGCCGGACCCAGAGGCTAAATCGGTCCGATTCTAGCAGAAAACCGGATGTGCAAGTCACCCGGATTAACTCATTAGCTCGTCCGGTTCACCCATGAACGGTAACCCAGCTGAACCAGACGGGTTACAGGTTTACCAATAATCAATGCCCGATGGGCTGTTGCCTTCGTCCCTTCGACTTCTGCAGTTCTACGAGCCATCGAACGTCGAACGTCGACGCCCTCGAAGCTCAAACTCGAAGGCTCGATCGAGACAAGCCTGGAATCCAGACTCCAGAGTATTGGTTCGATGATACCCTGCCTCCGTATCTTCACTGACGCCGACTACGCGGAAGAGTCCGGCCTCCCTCCCTCGGCGGCTCAGCGACGAAACTCTGGCGAAAGAGTCTGTCTAATGACTCATGTTTGCAACCTCGTTGGCTTTTTAAGGACCTTGTTGGCTTTTCGAGAATGATAAACTCAGTAAGAACAGACAGTCATTACCTGGAGTTTATCATTCTTCTATTCTATCTCATTTTTTCCTTTTGTTTGAAAAAAGGTGATCTTTTTATCATGCTTTGATGCGATTCCTTACTGAAATTATCCAAAATTTATCCATTTTAGTGCTTTTTCATGCTATATGATCCTTTTCCTTCTTAGTTTGGCCTCCGTTTTCGCACGATTCTTATTTCTTAGAACCCTAGCCATTTCGACTTCCAAGCCTTATCCCCTGTTCTTAGAGTTTATCCAACTTCCTAGCCTTATCCTCTGTTCTTAGAGTTTATCCGACTTCCTAGCCTTATCCCTTGTTCTTACCTGGAGTTTATCATTAAAAATATATTTTATATTAAAATAATTGAACTAATGGTTCAACCGATGACTCGACCGGTTGAACCAATGACCCGGTGACCCGAGCCCTTGGCCGGGTCGATGTCCAGTCTGGGTCTAACAACTATGGATTTTAGCTAAGCAATGTTTCTCATCTTTATAATGTACTCATGCACACCTCCAACAATAGTGAGCTTCATTGATAACAACTTTGCCATTAAGGTGCTAGCCAGTGCCTTATCTGAAGACTCAAATTGTGCATCAATAGCCTTCAGAAGTTTCTTGACATTTTTGCACTCAAGAATTGAACCACGTATACTAGCAGAAATCTTAGTACGTATGAGCATCATACTGAGCGATTGGATCACTCCCATTGTTCATACGCAGCAATCCCAACCTAAGTGCTAGTAGATGTAACCGAATACGATTCATCCTTTCTGATAGCATAATCAATATCCATGCACCCTAATTGAAAGAGAATTATTTCCTTCCATACTTTATAATTATCACTCTTAAATCGAAAATATCATATTTCATATCAGAAATATTAACAACAAAATAGCTATACAAAAAATAAAAATATATTCATATAACTGAATTTGAGGCATAAAATTTAATGTCATGTCTTAAATGTAAGCATGCAATAACATGAATCAATAACATAATAACTACCTGCGGCTAAGTTATTATACTTAAATAGACTCATTAACACTAATAAATTATATTCCTTTCTTAATTCATATGGATAATTAAGAAAATAATTTGTTATCACATCCGAATTAATTATATCAAGCCAATAAAAATTTCTGTGGGATAAGATTTATTGCATTAAATATAATTAATTATAATTAATATCATCTAATCTTATGTGATCTTTATATAATTTTGATTAATTAAAGATACCGTGGCTACTCCTTAATTAATCAAAATTATATTGTTCACATGACATTTAAACTCCATTATATGCATATAGATTAGCCAATTTAGCATGATTATTAGGTAGTGATCTTAATCAACATAACATTTCTAAATTAAGGTTTGAATTAATCGAATTGGCTAAGCCAATAGAAGAGAGGTGGGTCCCCCGTTGCTTTCCTTATGTCAATCAATGAAACCAATTAAGTAACCATGATCTTTCACTTTTCTAGACACCAATTGACCAATCAAACCTTAAAAGTATTTGCATTATGATTTTTATACTACCACTAAATATAATTTTATTCATGCATAATATAAAATCTAATATACAAAATAGGAGAATAGCATACCAATCATCCATTTAATGCATTTTTAAAATTATCATCTTAAGAAAAAAAAATTTATCAATTAAAATACATCCGACCATAGCTCATTATTCCCTTGGGCCAGTCTATGCAAAACACCATAAGCATAGAGGGCATATTTTAATAAAAAAATTTAAACTTAAGAAACAAGATGATAAAAAATCATACCATAGGATATAATAAAATAAATCATATCAGAATATTAAACAGATAATAGTATGCATTTAAAATTTAACTAAATGAATAAGATGCTATTTTAAAGACCAAAATCGCACGTTAAAATAGGCTAGTCCAACAGATATGCTTGTCAACCCCTAATGGATAAGATATTGAATTTTAACTGGTCCGATTTTAAATCTCTCTCCCCCTTTTTTTTTAATGTACAGCATCTCCATCGTGAAAAAACACGCTTTACCGTTCGTCATGAAAGAAACCTTTCTTCCACGTAAGCCAAAACATATCTTCTTTTTTTTTTTCGCGAAAGGATGTGAACGTCCATGAGAAGAAATCCATCGTATCATCTCTCGTTACGGAAAAAAGGGACATCCATAAGAAAAATAGTAAAGAGAACACATAAAGATACTGCAATAGCTTTCCTTATTAGTACATTCCTAATATCCTGGATTATACTAATAGCCTCTCTTTGGACTATCCTATATAAGAGAAATAGAGACCAAGAATGCCTTGCCACACAAACAATGAGATAATAAGTTGCTCTAAAAGATTTAATTAAATCCTAAAATAATTAAATTTTAAAACAATAAAAATACTCACAACAAAATAAGACAGGTATTGAGGCTCTATACCAATGTTAGAGATCTATTAAAAAATCTACACAAAAATTATATAAAAATAATAGCAGAATCTACATAAAAATTGTATAGAAATAATAACAGGATCAATGTATTACCTTCAGCCATTGTTTATGATCTACCTCTTGAGGATACACAGAAATTGTATAGAAATAATAACAATGTATTAGCTCCAGCCATTATTTATGATATACCTCTTGAGGATCTGTATCAAAATTTTGATCAGGATCTTGATTGAGTTGAGTGCTTCCATACAGATCTTGATCAGGATCTTGATTGAGTTGTGCTTCCAATAAACGAGCAATCGCATCATCAGGATCTTGATTGAGTTGTGCTTCTAATCAACGAGCAATCGCATAATGATGATGTATACCAATTGAGTTGTGCTTCCAATCAACGAGTAATCGCATAATGATGATGTATACTATGTATGCCCTCAGGATTTGCTATTGATCAGGGATCCAATCTCTCTAACTTCTTATAGTTTCTTACATACGATGTGATATAAAAAAAACCTTAGAAGGGATCTCTATTTATAGAGATTTTCTTAACTTCGCTTACTCCACCAAACAGGTATTTTAAATCTTCAAAAGAGATAAATATTATTGAGAATTATCTTTAAAAGATTGAGATATATCTGCAAGCGATTATTAAATAAAATAAAATAAAAATAGGACCATCATCAATGAAATACTACACTTCAAACATGATCAATCATCTGCGGATAGGGGATTTATGTTTATTTGGGATGCGGCATTGACGAAGAAGCCCAGTGTGATGAGATCGCTAGATCGAGTCTAGAAGTCACTGTCGCCGTTAATGTGAGAGAAGCAAGCCAAGGTGGTCACGACTCCGCCTACGTTAGGAAGAGGAACGCTTAATTGGACGGTCCGGAGAAGAACAGTGTGCCAAGCTGGGATGTAGCCCAGCGGTTGGTTCTCTTCTCGAAGCAACAGAGTTTTGATGCTAAATTTTTGGCCGGTGTCCGCTGTAAGTACTTGACACAGATAATGCCATAAGTGACCAAAAAAAAGTGTTCTGCTGTGGTCACAATTGTATCCACATGAGGAAAAAGACTGTTTTGCATCACTAGGAGAGAAGGGATTGTTGTAGTCTAGCATATGGTAGCATCTTCGAAGAGAGAAGGCTTTGTTTGAAATTTTGGAGGTGTTCATCCTGGTGTTTGGAATAGTTAGTTTTTGCATCAGTACTTTAGAAATGATTAGTGGCACGTACGCCTCCCACTGTTTTCACAAAAACAATGAAAAAACAAATGAAAGAAGAGAAAAGAAATGTAATCCCCGGGATCCACAAGCAACAAACAAGAAGATTTGGATAAGATCTTTGAGGGAAGTTAGTTATGGATAAGTTGGCCTTTATCCAAAATTACTGATGGAGTTTTTTGGATGAAGTTTTCATGCGTCAAACCAGCTGCAAAGTTCTTCATTAGCCTATCCAACGCCCATCAAAAATAAGATTTATAAGAGTTTGAGCGGTGCGAGGTGGTGCATGAGGATAAGATAAGAACGGGTGAAGCTTTGGATAAGGCAACGGCTGCACTATAAATAAGAGGGCAGAGGTCTTCGGAAAGAGCAATGAATGGAGAGGAATCAAGGAGAATCCAATCCAACTGGCCATCAAATTGAAGGCATCTTCTATTCTCCACCTTGGGGCGAGGAGGAGAAAAAGAAGAGACGATCGAGCCGGAGCCGTTGAGGAGCTTCCTACGGGCGATCATCTACGGGTTATGGTGAGTGATCTTGTAACATGAGGCAAGGTGAGGGAGAGATCGGTGTGAGATTTCTTGCAGTGCTACGGTACAGATTCATCTTGTCTTCTTCTTGGGATTGTTATTAATCAAAGAGATTGGGGTATAGTTTACCCTGTACATCTTGTGTTGGGCTGCCTTGATTTGGGCCTTGTTGGGCCGATCTGTGAGCCATTTTTGAGCCACTTTTTGGGCCCTGTAGTGGGCCGAGAATGGCAAAGTAAATATATGGCCCGAATCATGATTGAATCTATTTTTTGGGATAATTTTAAATCCCTATTTGGGTGTATACATTGAGAGATATTCGAGCCCAAAGTTGGGCCCGTGAAGTGGTTGGGTAGAGTTTAAGAATTATTTTATAATTCAGATTTTAGAAATTTAATAATGAAAAATGATACTGTAGGTCCCAGGTGTCCAATTAGCTGGGTTATCAATTGAAATTTGCATACTGAGGTAAGTAAGTCAAGTATTATAATTTTATAAATTATTTAATTTATAAATTGTGAACTTACAGTTAAATGTAATTATGTTAATTTGCAAAATTATGTTGTTACTATATGATAATATGCAATTATGATAATGACAGTAAAACTTTATGTGTCGCCGCGGTTCTCATATGACAGATTATGATATGACAGATTATGATATGGCATAATACTGGTACCAGGACCCTTCCTCTTAGGGGACATTTAAGAGTGATACACAAGATGAGTGTGTAGGGCCGTGGGACACATAAAGGAAAATAATGACAGTATAAACATTTTTGTTTACATCGCATATTCTAGTATTATTATTTAATTAAGCTTTCAAATTATTGATCTGATGACATGAATATGCTGATAGTATGATAAATGAAATTTGAAATTATATTAGGCTTACTATTGAGTGTGAGCTCATAAATTCTCATAATGTTTTTCAGAGCCTCAGGAATGAAGAAGGATATTGGGATAGGAGCTTTCTATTAAATAAACTTAGTTCCATTATATTGATTAGTTCAGTTGCTTGTGTGTAGGGCAGGTAGCCCAAGACTGATAATTATGGTTTGTAATAAATCATGGATTTGGATTTTTTTTATATTGATTTATGTGATAAGTTCGAGACGCCTTGCATGCCTGGCATGCGGCGGGTTGTCACCCTAGCTCAAATTTTGGGACTGGGGCGTGACAGCTTTAGTGGTATCAGAGCCTGGTTATGACATTAGGGACATATACATGATGACACTTTAGGCAAAACACTAGGATGACATTGAGACAATTATAAATTTAAAGGAATTTCAGATATTATGCTTTGAAAGCCTAACATTAATGTTTACATGATATTAATTACAACTAATTTATCAGGAGATAAGAATGGCACGTCGCACTAGAAGTCGACAAAATGATGAGGGTTCCCAGGTTGGTAATGCTGGCCAACCAGGAGGTCTGGAAGCCACCGGAGCTGCTGCCCCTGCCAATTCAGTTGGGACTGATCAGCAGCAACTCCAGACCGAGATGCTTCAGGTTCTCTCGGGTATGGCGCAGTCGATGCGGGACTTGCAGCATCAGATTCTGCAGGCCTTGTCCACTCAGCCTACTCACACTGCCCCGCAGACACAGCCTGCCCCTTATGTTCCACAGACTCAGCCCGACTCTACTGCTCCACAGACCCAGCCTACTCCATCTCAATCCTGGATAGGGGTTGGCCGCAGCTTTGCAGACTTCAAGAAGTTTGCCCCTGCCCCTTTCTCTGGATCCACCAACCCTGTTGATGCTGAGCGGTGGATGAGACATGGAGAAGGCTTTTATGGCCCATGGTAGTCAGGAGATGGAGCGGATCAGATTTGCCACCTACCTTCTCCAGGGAGAAGCTATGATTGGTGGTTAGTTGAGGAGCAGCGTCGGGATGGACAGATTATTTCTTGGGGAGAGTTTAGAGAGATATTCTTCGACAAATACTTCCCCAGGAGTGTACAGAGACAGATGGAATCAGAGTTTATCAAATTGGAGCAAAAGGATCTTTCTGTGGCCCAGTATGAAGCTGAATTCACCAGGTTGGCCCGTTTTGCTCCAAATATTGTGACCAATGAAATAGCCAAGGTCACCAGATTCACTGAGGGACTGCGACCCAGACTGAGGCAAGCAGTCAATGCATTTGAGCTTCTCACTTACAGTGCTGTGGTGAATAAGGCCTTGGTGATTGAGAGGATATGAATGCTGTTCAAAAGGATTGGGAGCAAGAAGAGGAAAGGGCCTACTTCTGGCCAATCCCCTGCTCAGGCCAAGAAGAAGGGTGCACAACAGGCCCCAGCTGAACCACAGAATAAGGAGACTCGTTGCATTCATTGTGGTAACTCCCACCCTGGAAAGCCTTGCCGCAGATTGACTGGTGCCTGCTTTGTCTGTGGGAAAACTGATCACAAGATTGCCACCTGTCCCTTTCGGAAGGATCAACAGCCTTCTTCAAGTCAAGGAATGAGCCAGCAACAGCAGCAGCCACCGAGGACCCAGGGAAGGTCTTCAACCTCACTCAGCAGGACGCTGCCGCCTCTAATTCTATGGTGACAGGAATGATTAAAGTAGGTACTGCTTATGCTCAAACTTTAATTGACCCGGGTGCCACGCATTCTTTCATATCTGACATCTATCTTGACAAGAATGCATCATTGACACCTATTCCTCTGGAGCAAGAGTTGCATATTGCGCTTCCAAATGGAGATGTTATGAAAGTTGACACAGTATGCAAATCTTGCCCAATTATCTTGGAGAATAGGAGGTTGAATGCTGATCTCATTGTCCTCCACTGAAGTTTTTCGATGTTATCCTTGGAATGGATTGGTTGGCCTCCTATCATGCTTCAGTAGACTGCTTCAGGAAGACTGTCAACTTCAAAATTCCAAGCCAGCCTGAATTCAGTTTTACTGGTGGTCAGAAACACCTAGCCTCAGTGTTCATATCAGCGATGCAGGCTGGAAAGTATTTGATGAGTGGTGGTCAAGGATTTCTTGCTGTAGTCAAGGACCTTCAGCAAGAAGAGACCAAGTTGGAGGATATTCCCATAGCTCGAGAATTCCCAGATGTCTTCCCTGAGGATTTGACTAATTTACCTCCTGATCGGGAAGTCGAGTTCTCTATTGATCTAGTTCCTGGAACTGGCCTATATCAAAGGCCCCTTACCGTATGGCCCCGGCTGAGCTAAAAGAACTGAAGGATCAACTGCAAGAGCTCCTAGATCGAGGATTTATTAGACCCAGTGCTTCTCCTTGGGGTGCTCCAGTTCTATTTGTTAAGAAGAAGGATGGCAGTCTTCGACTCTGCATTGATTACCGGAAATCAATAAAGTAACAGTGCGAAATAAGTATCCTCTGCCAAGGATTGACGACTTGTTTGATCAACTTCAAGGAGCCCGGATATTCTCAAAGATTGATCTTAGGTCCGGGTACCATCAGCTCAAAGTCAAAGGAAGGGGATGTACCAAAGACAGCATTTAGAACCAGATATGGCCACTATGAGTTCTTGGTGATGCCGTTTGGGTTAACTAATGCCCCAGCAGCATTCATGGACTTAATGAACAGAATTTTTAAACCATATCTGGATCAGTTTGTGGTGGTTTTCATTGATGATATTCTGATATATTCCAAGAGCCATAAGGAGCATGAGGACCACCTGAGAATTGTGCTACAGATTCTTCGAGAGAAGAAGCTTTATGCCAAGCTGCAGAAGTGTGAATTTTGGTTGGATCAAGTATCTTTCTTGGGTCATATAATCTCTAAAGATGGTGTATCTGTGGACCCGAAAAAGATTGAAGCTATCACTAACTGGAGCCGACCTTCCAATGTGGCAGAAGTCAGAAGCTTCTTGGGATTAGCCGGGTATTACCGAAAATTTGTGGAGAATTTTTCTCGCATTGCTCTACCCCTAACTCGCTTAACCCAAAAGCGAGTGAAGTTTGACTGGACAGTGGAGTGTGAGAAAGTTTCCAGGAGTTAAAGCAGCGCCTGGTGTCAGCTCCCATTCTTGTTCTTCCAACGGGATCTGAAGGTTTTACTATATACACTGATGCCTCTCGAAAAGGATTGGGATGTTTTGATGCAGAATGAAAGAGTGATAGCTTATGCCTCCAGACAACTGAAACCTTATGAGCAAATTATCCTACTCATGACCTGGAATTGGCTGCTGTGGTTTTTGCTCTGAAGATTTGGCGGCATTATCTATATGGAGTGTCGTGTGATGTGTATACAGATCATAAGAGTCTAAAATACATCTTCACACAGAAGGAGCTGAATTTAAGGCAGAGGAGGTGGTTGGAACTATTGAAGGATTATGACCTGAATCTACAGTATCATCCTGGGAAGGCCAATGTAGTAGCTGATGCCTTGAGCAGAAAATCCTCTTCTGAGTTAGCTGCTATGATTACTTCCCAGCCTCACGTATTGAGAGATCTGGAGAAGTGGGAGGTTGGTCTGAGAGTACAGCAGTCTGATGGACTTGTTGCAGCACTTGTACTCCAGCCGACCTTAGTTGACAGAATCAAGTCCTCCCAGATAGAGCTGTGCAGTCAGGAGTTCAGAATGAATTTTATATAATGGAGGATGGATCCCTGAAATTTGAAGGAAGACTTTGTGTGCCAAACAGTGAGAAGCTAAAGGCTGAAATTTTGAAGAGGCTCACTACTCTCCCTATACTGTGCATCCAGGTGGCACTAAGATGTACAGAGACTTAAAGAAAATTTTTGGTGGAAAGGCATGAAGAGGGAGATTGCTCAGTATGTGGCCAAGTGCTTGGTGTGTCAGCAAGTGAAAGCCGAGCATCAAAGGCCTGCGGGACCTCTTCAGTCTCTGATGATTCCACAGTGGAAATGGGAAAAGATTACAATGGACTTTGTGACTGGTCTGCCCAAAACTCTAAGAGCAACGATGCAGTTTGGGTCATTGTGGACTAACAAAATCAGCTCATTTCCTACCTTTCAGAGTTGGGGTCTCTAGTGAAAGATTGGCTAATTTGTATATTGAGCAGATGTGAGACTCCATGGTGTCCGGTATCTATTGTATCAGATAGAGATACCAGGTTTGTGTCCCAGTTTTGGAAGAGTCTTCATAAGGCCATGGGAACCAAACTAAACTTCAGTACAGCCTATCATCCCCAGTCAGATGGACAATCAGAGAGGACCATACAGATTCTGGAGGACATGTTGCGAGCCTGTGTGATGGACTTGGGTGGAGCTTGGGATAACCACTTACCTTTGGTGGAGTTTGCATATAATAATAGTTACCAAGCCAGCATCCAGATGGCTCCATTTGAAGCTCTGTATGGTAGGAGGTGCAGATCTCCTATATGTTGGGATGACGTGGGGGAAAGGAAATTGCTAGGCCCTGAGCTGATTCAGCAAACAGTAGATAAGGTGCATTTGATCAGGGAGCGTCTTCGTACAGCTCAGAGCAGGCAAAAGAGCTATGCTGATGTCAGAAGAAGGGAATTGGAATTCCAGGTTGGGGATCATGTCTTCTTAAGGGTATCACCAACCAAAGATGTGATGAGATTTGGGATTAAAGGAAAGCTGAGTCCACGTTATATTGGACCTTTTGAGATCTTGAGCAGAGTTGGGGAGGTTGCTTACAGCCTGGCACTGCCTCCGATTCTATCTGGGGTACACAATGTTTTTCATGTATCTATGTTGAGGAAGTATATCTCTGACCCCAGCCATGTCATAGCATATGAGCCTATACAGTTGAGGAAAGATTTATCATATGAGGAGCATCCTGTGCGTATCGTGGACCGCAAAGATCAAGTTCTAAGACGGCGTACCATTCCCTATGTCAAGGTGCAATGGAGTAATCATTCTGAAGAGGGAGGCTACTTGGGAACTGGAGGAAGGAAATGAAAAAAAGTATCCACGACTATTTGTATCTTAAATAGTTAATGATTGAAACTGTTGACTTTAAAGATTGTTGATTTGGACAAAATTTGGAATTTTAATTTTCTCTAATAAAAGTTATCAATTTCGAGGCCGAAATTTTTATAAGGAGGGAGAATGTAATCCCCGGGATCCACAAGCAACAAACAAGAAGATTTGGATAAGATCTTTGGGGGAGTTAGTTATGGATAAGTTGGCCTTTATCCAAAATTACCGATGGAGCTTTTTGGATGAAGTTTTTAGGCGTCAAACCAGCTGCAACTAGGAGTCCTTCATTAGCCTATCCAACGCCCATCAAAGGATAAGATTTACAAGAGTTTGGGCGGTGCATTAAAGGAGGCGGTGCATGAGGATAAGATAAGAACGGTGAAGCTTTGGATAAGGCAACGGCTGCACTATAAATAAGAGGGCAGAGGTCTTCGGGAAAGCATTGAACGGAGAGGAATCAAGGAGAATCCAATCCAAAGGCCATCAAATTGAAGGCATCTTCTATTCTCCACCTTGGGCGAGAAGGAGGAGAAAGAGAAGAGACGATCGGAGCCGGAGCCGTTGAGGAGCTTCCTACGGGCGATCATCTACGGGTTACGGTGAGTGATCTAGTAACCTGAGGCAAGGTGAGGGAGAGATCGGTGTGAGATTTCTTGTAGTGCTACGGCACAGATTCATCTTGTCTTCTTTTTGGGATTGTTATTAATCAAAAGGTTGGGGTATAGTTTACCCTGTACATCTTGTATTGAGCTGCCTTGATTTGGGCCTTGTTGGGCCGATCTGTGAGCCATTTTGAGCCACTTTTTGGGCCCTGTAGTGGGCCAAAAATGGCAAAGTAAATATACGGCCCGAATCATGATTGAATCTAGTTTCTTGGGATATTTTTAAATCCCCATTGGGACAAATATATTGAGAGATATTCGAGCCCAAAGTTGGGCCCGTGAAGTGGTCTGGTATAGTTTTAAGAATCATTTTATTATTCAGATTTTAAAATTTTAATAATGTAAAATGATACTGTAGGTACCCAGGTGTCCAAATAGCTGGGTTATCAATTGGAATTTGCATACTGATGTAAGTAAGCCAAGTATTATAATTTTATAAATTATTTAATTTGTAAATTATGAACTTACAGTTAAATGTAATTATGTTAATCTTGCAAAATTATGTTGTTACTATCGAGATGATAATATGCAATTATGATAATGACAGTAAAAATTTATGTGTCACCGCGGTTCTCATATGATAGATTATGATGATATGATATTATGATATGACGATTATGATATGGTATAATACTGGTACCAGACCCTTCCTCTTAGGGGACATTTAAGAGTGATACACAAGATGAGTGCTGTAGGGCCGGGACACATAAAGGAAACAATGACAGTATAAACAGTGTTTTGTTTACATCGCATATTCTAGTATTTATTATTTAATTAAGCTTCCAAATTATTTTGATCTGATGACATGAATATGCTGATAGTATAATAAATGTAATTTGAAATTGTATTAGGCTTACTTATTGAGTGTGAGCTCATAGAATTCTCTTAATGTTTTTCAGAGCCTTAGGAATGAAGAAGGATATTTGGGATAGATGGAGCTTTTATTAAATAAATTTAGTTCCATTATATTGATATAGTTCAGTGTTGCTTGTGTGTAGGGCTGGTAGCCCAAGACTGATAATTATGATTTGTAATAAATCATGAATTTGGATTTTTTTTATATTAATTTATGTGATGCAGTTCGAGACGCCTTGCATGCCTGGCATGCGGTGGGTTGTCATCCTAGCTCGAATTTTGGAACTGGGGCGTGACAAGAAACCTGCAAGGAGGGCACCCGGAAGTTCATGCATAGATTAAACATCTTTATTGAAAACTTTTGGTGATTGTAGCGCAAAGGCTTGCTATTTTGATGCAGCTACCCATCAGATTTCCCTTTTGCAACTAGACCAATAATTTTTTTGGAATGGCAGCTCATGCAATCCAGGCTATTAAGGCAGCCTTTTCTGTCTCTTAACCCCCATCATCCTTTCCTGTCTTTCTCTATCATTCCTCTCTTATTTTTCCTCTTGGTTATTCAACCTTTGGTGTCATTTTATTATTAAATGAAATCTCATTGGTCTTACCTCCTTTTTTTCAAAATACAAGCTCAAAATATTCAGCAATTAATTTATATTTTCTTTTTTTTTTCTTTTGTCAGTGCATATAATGATTGTAAAACTCTATTTGGTACTAAGAAGAGAAATGAGCTGTGTAGGAAAACCATAAATTTTGAAAAATACCTTACGCTGCAAGGAGCAACCCTGTCATTAATAGATGGCTTATCTTTACGACAATGTTCAATATAGTATCAATTATGATCTTAATAATAGCTATTCATTGATTTTCTATGGTTCCAAGGTTGAATTCGGTTAAATGATGTGAGAGAAAATTGCATCTATACCATTAGAGAGATCCAAAATCACTATGGACAATCTTAGATATATATATATATATATATATATATATATATATATATATATTGGCACTTGAATATTTTAAATGCAAAGAGTTTGAACTTACATTACAGTGTGATGCTTCATGCATACAGGAAATTTAAGAGCTATCATAACTGATTTTTTTTAAAGAAGAATAACTTCCATTAAATCCAATAGAAAGTTAAAGCTCCAATATTGTATCTTAAATCACTTAGCTTGGAATTCGATAGGAGATATATAGCTAAGCTAGAAAAATTATACTGATATTGGTTATGACTTAATTCTACACTTCTAGCAATAAGGCAATTAGTTTTCTATCATATTTTCATTATCCATATACTAAGTGAGATAAAAGAGTCATCTAATGATATATATGGTCAATAGGAGTTTTGGACATTGCCTAGAGTGCTATCAAATTTCTTCAAAGGCATCAAATCTGTTATTGGGATATGAAATTATTTAAAGTTAAAAAAACATTTGATTCAAAATATAGAGACATCCAGGGGTCCTAAGTCAATTCCACAGGTTCTAAAGCACTAAAAAGCAATCCTTTATAAAAGTATCATTTGAGAGTGTTCTTTCATATCATTTAACCTTTTGCTTAACTATATAGTAATTTTGGTGCGATCTCAAAACGCTTATTATCATGCAACCTAAAAAAAGCTTTTTCTATTGAGATTGATATAGTGCCGGTGAGGATATAGGAAGCCTAAGTAAGACTAGCTTGACCAAGTGTCTCCTTTTTCATTAAGAGCAACACAGCTAGAATTAGGGTTATGGGATTTGTTTGGATTAGTTGTTGACCTTTGGCCAATAGCCATCTCACATAGCTATTGACCAATAGCCACTTAAAAGTGCTCCAACAGTTAATTAAAACAGGGCCTCAAGCTTCTTCTATTTTATTAAATTTTGAAATAAACCAAGAAGGAAAAGTCTTTGTACACTGCCCCCTGTGCAGCAAGTCCTACGTGGGCTGCACAGCCTCTTCTGATTGGTCCACGTGGATCCTATGTGCCGACGATACCGAATGGTATGGCTCTGCTACGATGTTACATTCTGATAGTGACGGCCATGAAAAGCGCTTCGTCTTTTTTTTAAATTAGTGTGCAGACGAAAATGCCTTTCCCTCCAGCCTACTTCTACCACCATTTTTTCTTGGATTTCATTTGTGCAAAAAAAAAAAACTCTTTCTTCCCCCTCGCTCTAGCTTTTGGATGCTAAGGAATCAGTCCAAGGTTTGAGCAAGATCCTGAGCCCTCACTCTGAGGAGTCCGGTCAAAAGAAAATATTTCAGCTTCGAGGCTGGAATACCTGGCTACTGAAGTCTTTGTACAAAAACTTTTGAGGAAAATGTCGTCCGCAGCACAAAGTAAGAAGTCCTTGTTCTCACTTCTTTGTAAAGCTCCTTTATTACACCAACTTTTTTTCTCGTTAAAGGTAGTTAATGTGTGACCAAATTTAATGCGGGTAACTTCCTTAGAACAAAATAGTTATGACATTCTGGGAGTCATAACTATTTAGAGTTTAGTGTTTTGTAGCACGAATGTCATACTCTTTTAACTAGGATATTATACCTTATGAA